>APFE031521636.1:0-43225 GCA_000404065.3 Pinus taeda | reverse complement strand
ACAACTGTCAGTTGGGTTTCAAAAATCCAAAGTGTTGTTGCACTTTCAACAACAGAAGCAGAGTATGTTGCTACTACAGAGGCTAGTAAAGAAGTGATTTGGTTACAAAGATTTATGGGTGAATTGGGTAAGAAGCATGATATGGGCACATTATATAGTGATAGCCAAAGTGCCATTCATTTTGCAAAGAACTCAAAATTTCATTCCAGGACTAAACACATATAGCTCAAGTACCATTTCATATGATCAGTGTTGGAAGATGGGGAGTTGAAGCTGGAAAAGATACACACTAGCCAGAATCCTACAGATATGCTAACAAAAGTTGTAACCAGGGAGAAACTGAGAATATGCTCAGTTTCAATTGGTCTTCAAGGATAACGATGAAGATGATAAAGAGCCAGGTCCAAAGAGGATTCATTGTCTAGCAAATGAAGCAGTGGTGGAGTTGCTACAATCATTCTCCAGTGGGAGATTGTTGGGTGTGGAGCATGATTATTTAGAGTTCTTTGTTTTAGCCAAATGTATACCCTAGGAAGTTTGTACACCCCTCCACGCGCGGGGGGGGGGGGGGCGATCCCCCCCGATTTGGGTCCGGGGCCAACGGTCCCCCGGCAGGGGTTTCAAGGGCAGCGCCCCCGAACCTAAAAATATATCTAAAATTCCATTGTAAAAGTATAGTAATTTGTAGTCAATCTGGGTCATTCATTAGGCGAATGATCTGACGATAGAACTTATGTTTAGTTTAGGTTTTTTTTCCCTAGAAGGAAACCCCTCTCTTTGTATGAGGGAATTGTATTAAGGTTCTGTAATAGATGTGTATTCTCCAAGCGATAAACAGAGAGGTGAGATTGTGAGAGAAAATAGAGGATATTACAGTGGATCTGCTATAGGTTGTGTCTCTTCATTTTGCTGGATAATAGAAAGGAAGGACTAGCTGTTCGGGGTGGACGTAGCCCAAACTGGGTGAACCACATATATCTATGTCTCTCTGGTTTTATGCGTATTTTATGTGTTTATATTTATGCAATATTCTATGTGTTCCATTGCTCTGTAATATATAATTTTCTAACAAGTTTTTAGCTTAGGGTTTTTCATTTTTAGTCTCTTAATGATGTTTACTAGATTTCTAACCCTAGATCAATCAAATTTTTAACTTCCGTAAGTTTTTTGGTCTTTCTCGCAGGTCATAGGAATGAACCGCGACAGAGAATTTTTTTTTTTACAAGACTTGCCCATCAAGAATCAAGGAGCATAAATCACACTTTTTTGCCCGAAAAGTGCGATCTGGAGGTCCAAAACATACTTTCTGGCCTAAAAAGTGTGATATCCCAGGAATTAGGTTAGCACATGTGAGTTTTAGGGTTTATGGGATTTTTTCTGATCTATTTTTTGGTTTTTCTGAGAGCTATCTGCTGGGTTGGTTGACCACTACCTTACCTCGCTTAGGCCTTGATCTACTCTGATTTTCTTGTCAAAGTTGAATTTAACCCCTTAGGGCTTCTAGTACACTTCCACCTTTATAGGAGGAGTTTAGTTGAGTAAGAAGTCTGAGTTTTTGCAAATATTTCAACCATATTTTCCAGATTTGTACCTTCCAGTTTCATATCTTCAAATATAGGTGGTTTCCATTCAAAGTTTCATCTCAAACCTTGCTTTGTCATTTGCCTTAGGGTCCCATTGGTTGCCCTAGGTTTCACACCCATATCCCTATCTTTTTTTTCAATTTCCCCCTTGGTCTTTTTCTCTTGCTGCACCACTTTCCAACATCAGAGTGTCATTTGATCTGAGTCACATCAACGCTTAGATCCGTTGGCCTTTGTCGTGTCTTTTTAGTTGATTTCACCACCAACCAACACAGTGTTTGCAAACCCAGTTTGGGTGGGGTTTAGAAAGTTGATTTATTGTTCATTTTCTATTTTTAATTTCAGTTTATTTCAGAAATATTTTTCTTTTTTCAAAACACGGTCTGAGCTCAATTAATAATCACACTTACACACATAAGCACATCTTAAGCGAAGGGTGCTTGGTTTACACTGCCAATCCAAGAATTAACTTAATTAATTTATCTCCCCACATAGAGACAAAAACATCTTGCTGATCTCCCTTCACCATTTCTATATCACTTGTGTCTTATAGCCATTGCGCCACCAAGGCATTTTTCATGGAGACTCTTAGGCCTTCATTCCCAGTTTCCGCTTGGGCATATTACTCCCCCCTACAAGGTTTGAGTTCATAGTCCCCTGAGTACCCATATCGACTCCTCTTCTAGTTCATCTGATTCTTATCCTCCTTCACTGCATACCATCATCATGTCAGGACCCACTACAGGTGTAGGAACCCAACCTGGTGTTGGCTCTGGTTCTACCCTAATGGTCACATCTAGTGGAAGCTTCTCATGAACCATTTCGGTAGCTCCCCTGCTACCTTTCATGGCTAGGTTAAGCCTCCTGGATTTTAGTCAGTCGATTAATGACCCTATACACCACGATGCTAGTTGGATAGCTATGTTGACTAATCTTCCCTCCAACATTCCCAAGTTTGAGGGTAATTCTGGAGAGGACCCCACCAATCATGTCGACTCCTTCCATATGTGGTGTTCATCCAATTCCATCATGGATGATTCCATTTGTCTTCGGTTATTCCAACACACGCTCACTGGAGATGCTGTGAAGTGGTATCTTGACCAGCTTGTCGCCTCTCATTACATTTTCATAGTGCTTGCTAAATATTTACTCTCATATTATCAGTTACCTCTCCGATATGACACTAGTACAGACCTCTTGACCGCATTCCATCAATCCTGTACCACTCGTCTTTCTGGTCATGTCCAGGAAAAACACATACAGAGGAGCATGTGCCGTGCTCCGCCCTTCGAAGACCATGTCTACTTCGATTGGTTCCTTAGAAATATTTTAGTGCCTATTGCCAAAGATATCACGTCTCATTTTCCTCAGACAGATTAAGAGGCTCTCCAGACTGCTCTGAGATATGACTTGATTTATGCTCAATCTAGTTATGTCTATATCATTATACCAGACCTCCCCTATCCTAGTGGTGCCAATGCACCAGGGGCATCTCACACCCTCGACGGTATCATTGGAGATGTTTCTCATCCTTCACCATATAAGAACTTTAGACACCAAATATCTCCATAATGGTATGATATTGTCCACTTTGGGCCTAAGCCCTCATGGATTTGTTTTTGGGCTATACCCCAAAAGGCCTCATACCAATGGAGATATTTGTCCATCCTTATATACCCATGATCCTCCCCACTTCTAGTCAATGTGGGACTTTGGTCATATAACCAACAATCCTCCCCTCGAACAAAAGACCATCGAGCCTCCCCTCAAACGATTATCCATCTATCCACTCTCTACCAACTAGGATTCTCCACTCCAATACGTTGGAAGCACACACCTTTCATGGAGCACCACTTGCCTCGAGAGCTTACTCTATCCCAGGTCAACTCCTCTTCACCGTGTTGGGACCAGGACACGTCCATGAAGAATTCAGAGCGCACCGCTTGTCTAACCGAGCTCATCCATGGATCCTATCATGATATTACTGGGGCCCAACACCTTCGTTCGGCATTCCGAGGATTCATCCACTTGGCTAACTTCGAAACTTGGCTCTGATACCACTTGTAAGGGCTATGGACACCACATATCTCCACAATGGTATGATATTGTCCACTTTGGGCCTAAGCCCTCGTGGATTTGTTTTTGGGCTTTACCCCAAAAGGCCTCATACCAATGGAGATATTTGTTCATCCTTATATACCCATGATCCTCTCCACTTCTAGTCGATGTGGGACTTTGGTCATATACCCAACAATCCTCTCCTCGAACAAAGGACCATCGAGCCTCCCCTCAAACGATTATCCATCCGTCCACTCTCTACCAACCAGGATTCTCCACTCCAATGCATTGGAAGCACACACCTTACATGGAGCACCACCTGCCTCGAGAGCTTACTCTTCCCTAGGTCAACTCCTCTTCATCGTGTTGGGACCAGGACACGTCCATGAAGAATCCGGAGCACGCCGCCTGTCTAACCAAGCTCATCCACGGATCCCATCATGATATTACTGGGGCCCACCACCTTCGTTCAGCATTCCGAGGATTCATCCACTTGGCTAACTTTAGAACTTGGCTCTGATACCACTTGTAAGAACTCTAGACACCACATATCTCCATAATGGTATGATATTGTCCACTTTGGGCTTAAGCCTTCATGGATTTTTTTTTGGGCTTTACCCCAAAAGGCCTCATACCAATGGAGATATTTGTCCATCCTTATATACCCATGATCCTCCCCACTTCTAGTCAATGTGGGACTTTGGTCGTATACCCAACACACCATACACTCAATAGAGTTATGGCTATCTGCAGGGGGACACCAGTTCCTCCAACACTTATGCCCCTCCTGCCAAAAACATGTATTTAGGACAAAGCATCTCTCATGCATTTACCCAACCACATCAACAGATGTTAGGGCCAGCTAATGCTCAGCCTGTTTACCAGATTGTTTCTCCTTCACCTTCTTATACCTATGCACTGAAGAGTGCTCTAGCCCCTCAGGCATTAGTGTCGTAGTGTCCCATGCATCCTCAGCCCCAGTAGCTACCACCCCCTCAGGGTCAAGTCTTTTCATAGCAGAGTGTGACCAATCCCCCAAATTTGAGGAAAAAGAATAAGGGGAAAGGTAACAAGGGAAACCAGGGTAACCAAGGTAATCAACCTAATAAACTCTAGGGGAACCAACCTAACACTAACAAATAGAAACAGGGCGAGCATCCTAAGCAGAACAATGATAATCATACGAACAATATTTGTGCATGTTGTGGTGTACATGGCCATAATACTCATGAGTGTCCTCTCTTACCCCAGATGCACCAAATGTGGGAAGCCCAAGTAGCTTCTAGAGGTCAACCACCCATGCAGAAAACAACTCATAATCCTGAACCATCTCAACCAGTCATGCTTACAAATCCTTTCCCTTAGCAAGGATTTGTTGTTGCTTAAACTCAGCAAGGTGAGTCATCCCACCTTCCCCAACATTCTAGTCCTGGTTACTACCAGATCCTTATGATGAATTATGATGAGGTCAATTGCTCTAATATAAACCTGCAAACTCGATCACATCAATATGACAAGCCATTGCCTTCGTTCACCACTGAGTCCAAAAGAAAATCACCTACTAAGCCTCTTATGACACCAAATGGTCTACTAAAGATCCCTCAACCTAAATTTGAGCGAATTCCTAATATCACAAAGGGACCATTATGCCATAATGTGGCTTCTAATCGAGTTGCCCATACATACAGTATAGTAGATGACTTGGTACAATCTCTTGCTACCATGTTGACACTGGAAGTGCTCCAGTCTTGCCCATTTCAAAAAAAATCTCTACTAACTGCTTCGAGCATAGTAGATCCTTCAGACGATCGTTTGATTGTCTTTCTTGTTGATACGTCAGAACATCCTCCATTACCTTCATATGTTCCTTCTAGATACTAGTCTAAGTATGTAATGACATCATATCTCGATGCGTTATTAACAAAGGTGCATCCACCTGCGTGATGTCCACTATCATTTGGAAGCAACTCAAGTCACCTGAATCGTCCCCATCCACCATCACTTTGCATGCTTGGGATAATCACTCCTCCTAGCCCCTCGGCATGTATCAAAATTGTCCAGTGACTCTTGCAGGCAAGACTGTCCACATAGACATCAAGGTTATTAAAGCCCCTTTATATTGCAACATTCTCTTGTGTTGTAGTTAAACTTATGCCATGTCAACTGCCGCATCTGTGGTTTTCTACAAGATGTTCTTCTCCCATGAAGAGGAGATTGACACCATCGATTGATTGACATACTACGAGCTATCATCCTTGACATCCCCTAAGTCCATTATCTCATCGATGTCTCAAAATTATTCTTCTACCCCTCTAATCGGTGTTTCACTTGGAGTATACAAAGATTCCTCATTATTAGGTGCTTTCCCCAGTCCTCCCCCTCCCATCTCTGAGCCTAGCTCTTTGAGTGTTTACATGTTATAAGCATCACGAGCTACTCAAAAGTAGTCTCGTACATTCGATCTACAACCATCTCCTTAGCACCTTGTGGTTACCATCTCAGCCGAGCCATCCAGATCCACCCCCTAGGACCTCTTCCTTTTGTAGGTGCATCCCCTTTATTTCCACTAGGAACTATTCCTCCAAGTATCAACCATCTAGGAGTTTTTTCGCTGGGACATTACCCTGCATGATAGATACCTTTCTTGTTTCCTCCTCCAGGAATATTTTCTGTCCCTATCATGGCTTCATTGGTCCTCCCTAATATGACTTTGGGGATTCTAGAGTGGTACATTAATCACCCTGTGAACACTCCACCTAGTCAGCTAATACCATATCATAGTTTGACCCTAGTTGAACTAGTCCCTACAACCCTTGTCAATGCTCCAGTTCCAATGGAACTTCAATAGGAACCCACTCCTATTGTGAAAGCATCTAGATAGGGGGTAAAAGAAAAGAAGAAGGAACCTAAGGACAAGGCTCCCCAAGCACCTCCAGCTCCCAAAGCTCCAAAGCTGACACCTTTGTGCACTATGTGTGAGGTTGTTGGGCATGCCACCAATAACTATCTTGAGCTTCCTCATCTCAAACCTTTGGTTCATGAAGCATTCCCTGAGTCAAATATCCCTGAGGTCCAAGTTACCTTATCAGGACTAGCCAAGAAACTCAAAACGTTGCGCACAAATCACCCTTTTTCCTTGTGCAATCATTATGGTCACTATTCCCAATGTTGCCCTCGTCTCAAGGAATTTTGTGATTTCTTCCAAGTGCTTTGTGATTTTGAGGCCACTCGTAGTGGATCATCTATTCCTCTACTTGTGGATTTTGGTATCACTAGTACACCGGAATAGGGGGAATTTGGTCCCACCATCGTGAATTATCCTTGGGACGATATGCACCATCATGCATACATCCTTCCATATTTGGAGTCCACCACTCTAAATACATCCAGTACGCTAATAACATATTGGGGGGCACATAGGCCCCTACACCTCCTTATCATCCTTTGGAGGATCTCATGCAAAGTTGGCCGAGATGCTTGAATCCCTTTGCATACCAAATCAGTCCCCTCCATCACATATGTTTGAGGGAACTATCCCATGCTTGGGGGCATGATGGTTTTCCCCTAGCCATCTTCTCAATTGATTAACATAAATCTTAGCCAAGATCCCACTGAATCTAGGTATGGTTGATTATCCTCCCATTCCTTGGATAGTTTGTCCTCCTGACCTTTCCGACGAGCCATATTCACATTGCATATTGTAGACATTTGATACCATATCTTAAAATATTCTACTCTATGTCATACCACCGTTACCAAATAGTCCCCATGTTTGACGTAGTGGGTGAGGATGATTCTAGACCTCCTCTAGTAGTTCATTCTTGTTTTCCCCTTCTCTTAATCCTTCAACAGGGACCATCATTCCAAGAAGCATTAAGGCCATCTATAGACAAGTAAGGCCACTTACCTGAAAGTCATAGATCCCGATTCCGATGGTTGGTTTGTCCACTACGATCTACACAAGCTTTAGGGCCTTCCCCTCCTCTCCAAATTCACCACATCTCACTTAGAAAATGAATTAAATTGGAGGGGAAAAGCCCTTTTCTAGGAAACCCCATAGTTTTTCTATCACACATTTCAACCAGATTGTAGCTCCATCTGATGAACTATCAACACCATTGGAAATCTCTCATCGAGTACTATAATGGGTCTTTCTTAGTTTTTGATGATTTAACACTTCACCCGAAGCCATTTTTCCAAGAAGCATCTCTTCATCGCCTCTCAAAATCCAGTTTCTTCATATGCGACACTTGAACTTTAGGGACCACCTTCCCTTGGTGCTTGTCATCTCACGTGTCAATTTTCATCATGAGAAACCATCATTTTCTCATGTTTTCATGGTCCCCAATAGGCCTAATCTGTGTAACAGCGTCATCGAGTCACCCTTGTTCAGAGCATCCACAATGAGTCACCCTTGCATCCATGGAGTCTATTTCACATCCCATTATATCATGTCATAGTATTCCATCCATTTTTTCATACCATTCATCCTGTATTGCCCATTTAGGCCTTCAGTCATACTGTCCACCATCCCCTCTAGAGCTGAGTCAGTTGCTGACAGGTCAACCATGCATTTTATGCTCTGACGAAGTCGTCTATTTGTCCCCCAGTCCCATTTTTCCCACTATCCCTGGTGTCATTCAATGAGTCACATTACTATTTTCCCTCAATCCTTATTTGAGGATCCTCATTGCCTCACCTTTGGTCGGCCCTATTATGTCAACATTAACACATTTATTCTAGAAGAACGGCCTAGAGGGCAGTATATCTTGGTTCTAGCTTTAACTCTTGTTTACTGCCTCAGGTAAAGCAAAGGGAATCATCATTGCACTTTGACTTGATTGTTTCATGCTTTTGATTCATACACTTGATGGTCCAATGATGCAACAGACTCTACTGGTGATTCCCGGGTGTGTGTGAGATGTTTCAGACCTCATGAGGGGGTGGCCCTTTAGGTAGCCCCACACATGCCCAAATACCTTCCTATTATACTACAGCTTCAGATGTAGTTCCACATATTTTATGGGTTTGGTTCTTGTTGCTTGCGCATTCATAGAATGCATATTTCCTTCAAATGATCCATTCAGTTTTGTAGAGCCCTTCCTTGTTCAACAAAGCTTCTTCGATTGTTCTACCCATTTTTTGAGGGAAGGGCCATTATATCTCATGTACTCAGATGTTATTTTATTTATTCATGGCTCATGTTTTTTCCAGGTGCATTATGTATATGGGACACATTGTATTATTTTCTGGCTCAATTATGCTAGCATGTCATATACCATTCAACATGTATTTTATTGCTCAGTTTCATATTTTTGGGTGCATCATTATTTTTGTACTAAGTTATCTCGGCAGGTATAGGTATGCCTCTACCACCTCACAAAGATCTGGTACCACAACATAAAAGGTGACTTGCATTGGTCTCACCCCCTCTATCACTATCCTCTTTTTCTTCAGCTCCATTGCTCTCTCTCTCTCTCTCTCTCTCTCTGTGACTCCACTTCGTAGTCTAGTGATTATGTCCTTACAATATACTTTGGTCATACCTTTTTCTCCTAACACTTGTATGTTGGGGGGTAATCTGCTATCACAAAAAGTTGATCATCTAGCCATAATTTACTAGATGGATCGAATTACACCATGTAGGGCCAATTATACCATAGTAAAATTTATTTCACTTTGAGAAATTACTTAATAATCCACGTTTGTTAAGTCATTTATAATTAAACCCGTGAAGAATAATTAAATAAATCACTGTTTATTTAATTATATTCTAGGAATAATTAATTAAAACATTATTTAATTAATATTTATTGTCACATTTGACACAATTATGAGAAATAAATAGATAAACCATTAATTATCTTATATTTATCTAGGATTAATTAATCAATCACTAATTAGTTATTATCCCTTGTCAAGTTTGACCAAATCCCTTAGAAATAATTAAATAAATCATTATTTGTTTACTATTCCTTAACCATATTTCATGTGATAACCATATTTATTATTTCTAAATAAAAGTTCAAATGCCTTTTCCCTCTAACCAAATATAATAAAATATTCCAAATGGTTATTTCTAGAATGGGGTTAATAATATTTTAATATTTCTCATTATTCAAGGATAAACTAATATTTTGTTATAAATAGAAGGTTTACCATTCATTATTCACTTTCTATTATTTTTATTATTGCAACTTTGATTATTATCACTGTCGCTCACCATTTTCTTTTCCATTTGAGTTCTCATTGAGCTCAAACATTTTATTTGTCGAGTTTACACCTTATAGAGGAGAGAGACTATATAAAAGCTGAAGGTATTTGAGGATAGATAAGAACCCACCCCTTAGAAGGGGATTGGTGACATTATTTGTTCCCTTCACATTTGTTGTTTAGTAAAATATATTCTTTATATATCTGGTTTCCATTGGATTATTGTAGTTACTTGCGCTTAGTTTACTATTCCATTTTGTTGTTTAACTATGATTGTGGCATAGATCAGGGCTTTGATAGGTTTTGTTTCTATCATTTGCTACAGATCTACAATGTTTAGCAGCCATTTTCATTGTTAGGCTTGTTTGTGATCCACAACCTTCAGTGATTTATTTTCATACACATTCAATAAGAAAACACAATAACACCATCAGGTATGCATCAAAGAGGAGAACATTTACAAGACTGCGTTCAGGACTAGATATGGGCATTATGAGTTTTTTTTTTGGTTCCATTTGGCTTAACTAATACTCAAGTTACATTCATGTGTTTGATGAATAGTGTGTTGCATCGAATTTGGATAAGTTTTTTATTGTGTTCATTGATGATATACTGGTATATTCTAAAAATGAGGAAGATCACACCAATAATTTAGTAGGAGTGTTGAGGTTGTTGAAGCTTCAGTTGTATGCTAAGGTCAACAAGTGTAGTTTCTTTCAGGTTGAGGTGCACTAATTGGGACATGTTATCTCCAAGGAAGGAATTGCAATAGATCTAGAGAAGATAAGGGACATCATGGAGTGGGTAGCTCCTAAGAATGTGGATGAGGTGAAATCTTTCATGGGTTTGGTAGGCTATTACAAGAGGTTCATCAGGAACTTCTCACAGATTTCTTATCCCTAAGAAGTTTGAATGGACAAAGGAGTGTGAAGCTAGCTTTGAACAACTTAAGAAGTTGTTGGCGCATTCACCAGTACTACAAATTGAAGATCCAGACAAAGAGTTTGTGGTATGCACATATGCTTGTAATAGAGGGTTTGGTGGAGTTATTATTCAGGATGGACAGGTGGTATGTTATGAGTCCCAGAAACTAAATGAGCACGAGTATAACTACCCGACACATAGTCTTGATTTAGCAGCAATCATACATGCATTGAAGACGTGGAGACACTATCATTTTTGTAGGATGTTTGTAATTATGAGTGATCACATTGGGTTGAGGTATTTTTTTGACCATCCGAATCTAAATGCCAGGCATTCTAGATGGTTGCTACAATCAACGAGATTGATTTCGAGATCAAGTACATCAAAGGTAAAGAGAACAACACGGATGATGCTCTCAGTAGATGGGTACAGATACATCACTTGGCAGTTGTGAGCTCCTATGGGATAGACTTATAGGATAGGATCTTGCAGGAAGGTCAACAGGATGTTAGGTATATGGAAATTTTGCAAAGGTTGCAACATGGTGATAGTACACATACAAATACATGCGTAAGTATAGGTATATTATGTGGTACAAGTACAGGTGAAAGTATAGGTACATGTACAGGTACAGTTATAGGTGCAAGTGCAAAGGGCATGGATTATTTTCTTACAATAGATGGATTGGTCAGGTTGTGAGACAGGATATATGTATCATATAGCAGTGAGCTCAAGAAGATGATCTTGAGGGAGTTTCATGTGAAACTATATTCAAGCACCTAGGTTATCAGAAGACACTGACAGCAGTTAAGAGATATTATTATTGGCCAAACTTGAAGAGGGATGTAGTAGATTTCATGGCTAGATGTTTCGATTGTCAACGAGTGAAAGTAGAGTGTAAACATCTAGGTGGACTATTACAACTGATTGCGATTCTAGAATGGAAATGGGAGGCCATTTCCATGGATTTCATTAAAAGTTTTGAGGTTAAGTCTACGTACTTAGCTAGCGATGTGGCACAAGTGTTCATCCGAGATATGGTTAGACTACATGGTGTTCCAAAGAAGATTGTGTTTGACAGGGATGTGAAGTTCATGTCCAAATTTTGGAAGGATTTATTTGCAAGTTTGGGCACAGAGTTTGCCTTCAATATAGCTTATCATCTGCAAACAGATGGACAAACAAAGAGGGTCAATAGGATATTAGAGGATATGTGATGTATGTGATGCATCAGAAGAGGAAGTGGGAAGAGTATCTCCTTTTAGTATAGTTCTCATACAACAACGGTTATCAGGAGTCCCTGAGGATGAGTCCTTTTGAGGCATTGTTTCGGTAGAGTTGTAAAACTACCATTAGTTGGAGTGATCCGGTTAGCAGAGTATTGATTAGACCAGATATGTTGGCAGACATGGAATAGGAGATGTAGGTGATCAAGAAGAATCTCAAGGTAGCACATGATAGGTAAAAGAGTTATGAAGATAGGAACAGGTTCTTCAAGGAGTTCAAGGTTTGGGAATAGGTGTACTTGCGCATCAAACAGAAGAAAATCTCCTTGCAAATTGGATCATGTGCCAAGTTGGCACCATGGTTTTTTGGACCCTTTAGTATCATTGAGAGGATTGGGCCAATAGCCTATCAACTTGCACCACCTTAGATAGTGAATGTCCATGATGTTTTACAAGTATCTTTGCTTGAGAAGTATGTTAAGGATGTTGATCATGTAATTGACTAGTCTGTATTGTAGGTGGAACTAGATGGAGAATTCCAGTTGGAGCCTCAATGTATATTACAGAAAAAGGTGCTCATGTTATGGAACTGAGTATTTGAGAAAGTTAAACTAAAATGGAAGCACTTTAGTCCCAATGAAGATACACAGGAGGTGGCAGATTAGATGCGGGCCATGTATCCTTCCTTGTTTTCCGGTTGAGGCAAAACAACTTCACATGGTGGTTTGGTATTTTCTTATGGTGGTTTGGTATTTTCTTATGGTGGTTGGTATTTTCTTATGATGGTTTGGTATTTAATTATGTTGACTTGATATATGCTATATGATGTTTTGATATTTTCTTAGACATGTTATTTAGTATATTATTTGATATATGTTTTCGTATATGATTTGGCATATGTTATGGTATATATATTTTTGATGATGTTGCTATATGTACACCCATGTATGGATGTAAATACCGTAATGTTGACGTGTTTGACCCGCCAACATTCAGGGGATCACCCCGGTATGATGTCCCAACTATACCTTACACTGTTTGGTGTGGGAGTCCCATCTGGTATGATGACCTGGTTGCCATTATCTTAAATATTTTCTTCATCTCTTTCTCATCAACACATGAGAGTGTTCTGCTTTGTCTTCAAGTAGTGATGTTTGTGTGCCTAGTGATTGTTAGTGTTACTTGTGTCAATGGTTCTTTCACTTAGATGGAGAGGGTGGGAGTGAGTCCCAATTTGGTTGGGAGGAAGCCCCAGCTCTGTTAGGAACAAACAACACAACAAGACATGCACAACTTCCGAAAGAGCAGTCCACACGGATGTGGCAGTCACAACACACAAGGAAAGATAGCACGTACAACACACAATGGATGAGTCCACACGAGTTCAGCAGTTGTCATAGCAAGTTTACATGAAAGGTCTGTCTAATGTCCGGGGAGGTAACAAACATGGGAAGGACAATGTTAATAGCTCATACAACACATTTTCATTAATATATATGTATTTCAAAAATTGAATGAGTTCAAGTGTTAAACATATGTTAAAGCAACATTCATTACAAGTGTTCAAAATCAGTCTTACAAGAGTTACAATACATCTATGAAAACATGTTGGTCTATTAGCATGCTTCTAACTTAAGTGAAAGTTCCAAGATACATCATTACACCATGCATCACTAACCCCATGGGTAGGGCATTGGAGCCACTACTTACTCCTTAAAGAAAATATTACAGACTCTCAAGGCTATAAGGGAGGAGCCAAGGTGGAAAGTCCTTTGCATGTACAAATGAGGGGTTATTAATAGCCAAGGGTGAAACTGACCCTTGTGGTTGTTCGTCTACCCTCCTGACTATTTGACTTCCATGACTTTTCAACTTTACATGACTCTTCATACAACAAGTGGGTCTCTTGGACTTCCACATTACATTACATTGATTGGTAGTATGGTGCACAATAGAGATGTGGAAAACATGACTCATGACAAGAATTGACATGAGAGTACTGGTACATTCGTGTTGTTGCCAGTGTGCATGTCGAGTTGCAGTTTTTTTGGGTGATGGATGTCCTCATGGTGTGTCACAGCTTCACTTCCACATGGCAAAGTGTGCGGAGTCTTCGATGGTCATTGGGTGCGCTTAGTGTTGCATTTGCACATTGCTCCTTGCTTCTATGTTGGTATGCTTGATAGGTTCATCTGTTTGGGAAAAGTGCATGTTCATCTGTCTATCTGTCCATTCATGCGTCCATGAACACATCTTGCATGTTCACTTTCCTGTCTGTTTGAAAGCACATCTTTGCATGATCATCTGTTCATGAGCACATCTCTTTATATGCATCATTTGTTAGTCTGTTGGAAAACATGTCCTTCTGCATGTACTCCATTTGTTCATCCCATTCATTGTCACACCATGTTTTTTCGTGTACATATATCTTCAGTCACTCATGATGAGATGAAATCAAATCCATAAACCTCCTAGGCTACCATGATGCATGATCATTTCGGATGTAGGTGACCGGGAAAGGAGACAACATTGTGAAGTGTGAGCTAGGATGGAGTATCCGGGCACTGCTAGTGAAAACTGTGCAGGAGTCACTGGATGATGGAGACAGGAAATATGGATGTATAGTGAATTTCTGAGGGGTCTGACTCAGCTGGAGGAAACAACTGCACATTTTTTTAGAGGAGTAGTCTGGGCTTCAGGAAGGCTGGGTAGGAAAAATCTGTGCAATTTTTGGAAGGAGCGAGCAACAAGAGCCTAGCAGCCAAAACTGCATAATTCCTGGAGGGAACTAGTAGCTAGCTACTAGGACACTAGTAAAAACTATGCAATTCCTGGAGGGAACCGACAGTCAGCTGTTGGAGCTTGGCAGCAAAAACTAAGCAATTCTTGGCGGGAACTACCAGTCAACTACTGGGAGTTCTTGGTAGGGAAAACTACATTGATGCTAGGAGGTTGGCATGTTGATCACCTTTGCATAGTTTCTGAGATGAGTGGACCACTGGGGAGAAAATGGATTTCTCATGAAAACTGCTTAGTTTTCTGGGTGCGTAGCCAGTCGGCTGACTAGTGAGTTGGTTGGAAAAATTGCGCAATTTTTTGGGAGACAGGGACGGGAACTAGGTGTCTGTTAGGCCTGTTTGTGCAATTTTCTCAGTCAATAGAGAGGGCAAGTTCTGCAGCCTCTGCACAATTTTTTATGGGAGTCAGTCCCAGGGTGACTATTGGGTCAAACTCTCTGGTTGACCAGCATGAAGGTTGATTGATTTTCTTGCGGGAAGCATTGCTTGAAATGACTCACTTGGTGCTTCTAAGTTGTTCTAGGTGACAGTTGATCGAGTTGATGGCCGAGTGAAGATCCCACTGTCAGAAGGGAATTCAGTCATAAAAACTTCAAAAAAATGACTATGTGTGTGATTGAGTGAAAAGGTGCATACGTGATCTTGCGAACACACACTTACATGACTTGATGATGAGACGACTCAAACCATCTAGACACATATGCTCAACATGACATATCAACGGTGTGAGTGACAAGTGCGACACTTTTGATTGATCATTGGATTACCATGAAAACACTTGTACGACAGTCTATATGACTCTGTGTGTGAGCGTGATGGATGTTTACATGGAAAACATAACATGTACACATGAAGCGAAGACCTTGTGTATGACCACAAGATGGTCCCAAGCATGGCATTGACATTAGCATGCAAAATTTGTCAGTGGAATGATCAAGAAAGGTGGGTGCGAGTACTCACACGAGCTCATGGAGTGAACCTGAGTGCATGCAGTCATCAAGTAAAACTCTCAAAGGTGGCTCCGAAATTGGATGCAGGCCAAACTTTTGTAGGGTATTGTAGCTGCTACAATACTTGGTGAAACACTGGTAGAACTCTAGCTTCTCTGTTTTGGTTCATTGACAGCACAAGGACTTGGTATTTCGAGGAGTATTGAATTGTTGTGCAGGTTACCTCGTCTCCCCCACTTACCCTACAGACATACATGGTTCACCTTTTGCGAACTCAATCAAACAAAACCAAAAGTTTAGCTTGATCACAATGTTTTGAAATCGAGAAGGGTAGTTTACCTCATGAGTTGAAGATTTTTATAGTATAAGTTTTCATCTCTGGTGTTGCCTCACTGTTAGCAGGCCTAGACAGCACCCCGACAGAGTAATGAAGGAACACATGCATTTCTCCATTGCCAACGAGTATGGTCAGTACCCTGGTGGAGTTTCATGCTTCACCTCAATGCGCAAGAAGATTTTCTCTTGTTTTTCCTTTGTATTTTTTTTAAGAGGACTGTGCATTGGCACTTATTTATTTTTGGGGCAGAAGAGGGATCCCAACTTATTGAGAGCAGAAGAGGTTGTTCCTTCAGAGAAGAATTTAATAACTCTAACATAGGTTTTCTTGTTTAGGTTTTCCCCTTCTCTATTTCTATTGGTTGGATGAGCTTGAAAACACAGAGCAGAAGGTTGAGTACAGGCATGGGGTTTCCCAGTGTGGACACAAGTTCATGGTTGGACCAAAACACCCCTTGCATACGGCTCATATTTTCCTTCAAGACTTCATCGGTCAAAGGTTATAACCAAGCACAGAGAAGACAGACATAAGACTAGCCAAGTTTTGTAGTGTTACAAGTCTCTTCATATCTTAGCTGCATACTCATTCAAAATCCAAAACACAATAGATGGCAGCACTTATTTCTGGAAAAAAAATAGTAAGGTATTAAGAAACTGAAATAAATGAAAACAAAATTATAATCGAAGCAAACCAAATGAAACCAAAAATAATAAGCAAAGCAAACCAAATGAAAACAAAGATAGTAAGCAAGGCAAACAAAATGAAAACAACAAGCATACGTAGACTATGTACATGGCACGGGGTGCGGCCTGGCCTACTAGTAGTGGTTGAGATCTCGGCCATTGATAGGAAGGTTGTCAGTCCTCCCATTAAGTGATCACATATAGTATGTGTGTGAGCCAAGCTTCTCATGGAATGTGTATGGACCAATCCACAGGGACTAGAACTTCATATGGTTTCCTCTGTCTTCATGTGACTTATCCCATTTCAAAACCAAGTCACCAACACCGAGGTTAGATTTCCATATAGACTTCTTATCCAACCATCTCTTGATATGTTTCTAGTGGAGTGTGAATTTTTATTTTTTTTTCATCCTTTCTTCCCGAAGCTTATGGAGAGTACCCACCCTATGTTGAACTAGCTGGAAAGGCTTGCCTTAGGATTCCTAGGATAGTTGGAGTGCAGGCAAGTAGATACTATGTGGAAGGATGGATTCTTTACCATAGACCAAGAATTACAGTGAGGTATTTAGAGAAGGTTTGGGTGTTACACGGTTAACACATAGTGCATTCATTAGGGCAGTATGCCAATTGCATTTCTCATAGAAAACAATCTTTTTGATTATGTGGATGAGGTTTTATTCATGGATTCTACTAGACTGTCTCCTTGTAGGAAGTAGTTGGATGAGTGTTTCAGAAAAATTCTATTTTGTAATGCAAAATCACAAAGCTTTAATGATGAAAATTACATTTCATTATCAAAAACAAGTGATACTAGAATGCCAAAGTGTGAGATGATGTTCAGCTGGAGGAAGTTGATGACCTCCTGGTCATTCAATTGTTTGAGCATAATTAATTCTTTCCATCACATGAAATAATCAGTTGTTATTAGAATGTAGCAGTGATGTTTTGACGAATGTCGAAAAATATCCCCGATGGTGTCTAAGCCCCATTTTTGGAATGGTTCAGTCACTACAACAAGGTGAAATGGGGTTGCTGACCTTCATATTTTGTTGGCACATCGTTGAGAGATCGGGCACTTGTAGGCATAAGCATGTGCATCCTTGAATAATGTCGGCCAATAGAAACTGCATTGCATAACTTTGTGCACAGTGGTGTTTCCCAAAAATTGACCCCTAGTGGGTCTGTCATGTAGATCTTGTAGTACATTCTCTGATTCATGTGCCTCCAGGCACCTGAGAAAAAATTCGTTGTTGTGCTTCCTGTAGAGAACTCTGTGCACCAACTAATATGCTAAAGATTTGAGGCATAATGCTCTCTCCTGTCTAATGGAAAAGTGAGAGGGTATGGTGTCGTGCTCAAGGTATTGGTGCACATCTGCATACCAAGAGCTTCAATATTCATTGGGTGTTGCTTTCCTTATATCATACATCTCAACTTCTTGCTCCCAGTTGACGAGTTATTCTTCACCCTTTGAGGCATGTACTACTTCAGATGCAAGTCTGCAGATCCCATGTCCTTTGACCATGTGAATTGGCTTGATTTCAATATAATACTCTTACAAGCCTATCATTTAGTTCGCACGTCATCCACCCAATTCTTGTTGTACAAGCAGTGTGAGGACTGTTGGGGGAGGGACATAGACTATGTAGTGGTTCTTCAGCAAGTAGTGCCTAAAGTATTTCACCACCTTGTAAACTTCATATGCTTGTTTTCCAATGACATGGTAGTTGATCTATGGTCCCTACATGCTTGCGCTCATGCAGGAGATGGGACATTCATCGTTCATCTCGTCCTTCTGAGTGAATATTGTAGCGAGCGAATTATCAGAGGTGAAGGTGTATAGCAAGAAATCCTTGAAGTCTAGGTTGTAGAGTGCAAGCACTTTTGCAATAGCCTTCTTGATCCGGGTGAGTTGTAGACTGCATCTTTCTTGATCATGTCCTGCATATGCTTGACTATCTATGCATAATCTGAGATGAACTTCCAAAGGAAGTTTATCTTGCCCAAGAAGGACCGCATGGCTCTCTTATTGGTTGGGTGAGGGATCTGTGTAATAGTATGGACCCGGTCTAGATCCACCTTGTTCCCACTTTTGGAAATAATTTATCCGAGAAGGCTCCCCTTAGACAAGGCGAATACACTCTTTTTGGGATTCAAGGAAATCCTGTATTTCTGGCATCACTCAAAAAAAATTCTTCAGATGTCGTATGTGGTCCCTATGTCTTCCTGAGAACATAGTCATATCATCTAAGTATACCACTATGCTCTGTCCAATGAGTTTGTAGAAAGCGATGTCCATGGCACACTAAAAGGTTGCACCTGCATTCACAAATGTAAAAAACATTCGTCTGTAAGCAAATGTACCCCACTTGGTACAAAAGGTAGTCTTAAGTCTGTCAAGTTCTACTACCAAAACCTGATTGTATCCTAAAAAGTTGTCGAGTGGGAAAAACATCTTTGCCTAGATATTGTTTGTAGAATGTGGTCCATAGACGACACGGGGTAGTTGTCTTTGTTCGAGGTGTGGTTCACGTTCTAGAAATCAACACACAAGTAGATTTCCCTGGACTTCTTGTGTACAGGAACAAGGTTTGAAACCCACGTGGAATGACGAACTTTGTATATGATCCATGCATCCAACAACTTTGTGAGCTCTTTCTCTATGAGGGGTTAAAGTGATGGATGTACTTTTCTTAGCTTTTGCTGATACGGCTTGACCCCTTCCTTGATTGGAATGGTGTGTTGGATTATCTGCATGTCATAAGTTTTCAGATCATCATGCGTCCACTCGAACACAACTCGGTACTGTTTGAACAAATAGACAAAGGCTTGCCACTCTTGATGTGTGCAACATGTACCAAGATTGATGAACTTCAGATCTTGTTCTATTCCTAGGTCGATCAGTTCGTGCATAATGGTGGAGTTGTGGGTCTTGTTGTTCCTTGGACCTTGAAAACATTCTTGCAAGTCATAAATCTTTTCCAAAGATGCCACACTCTTTGTAATAAGGTATCTTTTCCTATTACCAGCTTCTTCTACATAGAGCACTCATGCTTGTCATCATCTATCGCTACATCTTTGAAGACGTCAGCATTGACCATGAAATGCAGTATGTGTTGATCATCATTAAACACACATAAATTAGTTATGTTATCCGGGATAGATAGTTTGTACAAAATTTCAATAGTAAATCTATCCCTAATTGGTGACATTAATGAAGCTGCGTTTGGCAGAGCATTGGCAGCTGAATTACACATACATCATACAAAAATGATGTTAAATGCTTGGAAGTTAGAGATCATTCGCCATACCTCTCGATGGTAAATTTTGAGATGTGATGAAAAACAATGAATGGTATTACATACATGTTGTACCACTATCTCTGAATCACCTACCACTTTGAGTGCGACCAAGTTGCGGTTGATGGCTTTTTGCAAGCCCAACACGAGTGCTTCATACTCAGTAACCTTGTTTATGCACTTGAACCCCAAGCAACTTGAAACCATATGATTCTTGTTGTATGGGTTGATCATGACACTCCCAGCTCTTGATTCGTCCTATGTCTTTGATCCGTCAAAGTACAAGGTCCACAACTTGTCTGTGCATGGATTGTTTGAAACGCTTGTACTACTCCTACTATTGTTTCTACTGCTACTATTGGTACAATGTACTGTACATGTTTCATTACCATCAACTGAGCAAGGAAGGATTCCCAACTGTGTGTCTGGTGGGGTTGGAGCTAGTTGTGTAGGATAACAACCCAACGTTGTTTCCAAGAATCAGTTGCCAAAAATGAGTTCTGTGAAGGTAAATGGTTTGTTGTCACCATTGAGAGGATTGAAATTGTGCCTCATATACCTCTCGAATACCACCCAAATTTGGTTGTTTTTTTCCCTCGTGCAAAATCCACATGTGTGACCAATCTATAGCAAAATATTTGTTCAGCTTGTTGGACTAGTCTCTGCTGAGTAGTAAACTGTATGCTTCTGGTATATCCACAACAATAATTTTGATGCATTGGAGGACTCGACTGTCATGAGATAGTCGGATGATTACGTCTTGAAGTTCGACAATGGTTGGTATCAATGTTCAATCAAGTTAGATGATTCACGTGGATGTCTCACTCCATTGTGCATTGATCTTTTTAGCAATGGAGAGTGGCATGTAGTTCGCTGTCATGCCAGGATCAACCAAGCAATTGTGAACATTACAATTAAAAACTTCAAATGAAAGAAACCTGAGTTTACTTCTTCCATCTAGAGTGTGTTTAGCACAGTGGAAAATGATCCAGGAGGTGTGCTTTCTCCCTTGTTGGTAGAGGCTACATTGTCCATTAATGTCTGTCTCAATGCATACAACAAGATGTCTCACTGACTCTGGATCTTAGCTAATTTTAACAAACTGATGTTTGCATGAGTTTTCTTCATGTCATCTACAATGTTGTAGTCCATATGTGGTATAATCACCAAGGTTTCTATGGTAGAACTGATCTTTGTGTTGTCCTGTGGAGTGTTCTACAGTTTGCTGCTTATGGATGTACTCTTTTCCATTGCTATCTTCCCAAACTTGTTCTCTGTTTTTTGATTTTGGGCGGCTAGTGGATCAACCTTCCTCAACAACACTATCATCTTTTCTTGTGCTTCCCCAAGTGTAAGGGAAGCCCCTTTACTCCTAAGATTGTAATGGTAATTTTGCCTTGGGGGATGTTTCTAGGTGTTCGTCTTCGGTGTTGCTTGCGAGAATTAATACATGTTCACCACATGCCCAAAATATGATGCTTCATCAAGTGCAATATCTTTGTCATTATCCATGTCTTCTGGTTGCTCCTGCATATTATTTTCTACATTGAATGTATGACTGCATATAGAGCTTGTGACTCGCTTCTAGTGCAAACAAGGGTTCTTAGAGTGACGTTCTTTGTGGAATGAATAGAACTAAGAATTTGCACACTAATCTAGGTGGAACACAAAGCTCTGCATATTTTTTGGAGTGAACCAGTTGCCGCCTGATGACATGCTTCCTTGTCTCTATCTCGGTAGATGGTTTCTTGTAGACATGTCCATTTTCCGTTATTTAAGCTCGAACACTTCTGTTGTCAAGTTCTTGATGAGGCGAGTGAGGGTTTTGATATCATTTGCTTCCTTGTCTCTACCTTTGCTCACCATCACCTAGGAATTTCTACTCGCATCTTTGGAGTCCTTTGTTGGTTCATCATCCTTGATGACTCCAATCGCGCGCAGGTCCTTCTCAACAACAATAACCTATTTGCAGTTTTCCAATAGTGTTGGTTTGGTATTTTCTTATGGTGGTTGGTATTTCATTATGAGGATTTGGTATTTAATTATGTTGGCTTGATATATTCTATATGATGTTTTTACATATGCTTAAACATTTTGTTTAGTATGTTCTTTGATATATGTTTTGGTATATGATTTCGCATATGTTTTAGTATATATATATAATATTATATATATATATATATATATATATATATATATATATATATTTGATGATGTTTCTATATGTACACCCATGTATGGATGTAAATACCGTAATGTTGAGGTGTTAGTCCCACCAACATTCATGGGATCACCCTAGTATGAAGTCCCAACTAGACCTCACACCGTTTGGTGTGGGAGTACCATCCGTTATGATGGCCTAGTTTCCATTATCTTAAATATTTGCCTCAGCTCTTGCTTGTCAACATAAGAGAGTGTTTTGCTTTGTCTTTGAGTAGTGAGCTTCATGTGCATGGTGATTTCTAGTGTTACCTGTGTCAATGGTTCTTTCACTATAGAGGGTGAGGGTGGGAGTGAGTCCCAATTCGATTGGGAGGAGGCCTAAGCTCTATTAGGAATACACAACACAACAGGATGTGCACAACTTTTGGAAGAGCAATCCACATGGATGAGGCAGTCACAACACACAAGGAAATGTAATAGGTACAACACACATCGGATGATTCTGCGCGAGTGCAACGGTTGTTATAGCAAGTTTATGTGAAAGGTATATCTGATGTCTGGGGAGGTAACCAACATGGGAAGGGAAATGATAACAACTCATACAACACATTTTCATTAATATATATGTATTACAAAAATTGTCAATGATTTCAAGTGTTAAAAACAGGTTAAATAAACATGCATTACAAGTGTTCAAGATCATTCTTACAACAGTTACAATACATGTGTGAAAACATGCTAGATTGTTAGTAGGCTTCTGAATTAAGAAAAATTTCCAAGACATGTCGTTACACCATACATCACTAACCTTTTGGGAAGGGAATTGGAGCCACTACTTACCCCTCAAAGAAAATATTACAGACTCTCAAGGCTATGTGGGAGGAGTGGAGGTGAAAATTCCTTTGCATGTACAAATGATGGGGTATTTATAACCAAGGGTGAAACTGACCCTTGTGTCTATTCAACTACCCTCATGACTATTTGACTTCCATGAATTTTCAACTTTACATGACTCTTCATATGACAAGTGGATCTCTTGGACTTCCACGTTACATTACATTGATTAACAATATGACCCACAGTAGAGATGTGGACGACATGACTCATGACAAGACTCGACATGAAAGTGCTGGTACATTCGTGTTGTTTCTAGTGTGCATGTCGAGCTGTAGTGTTGTTGGGTGATGTATGTCCTCATGGTGTGTCACAGCTTCACCTTTACGTGGAAAAGTGTGCAAAGTCTTCGATGGTCGTTGGGTTCGCTTGATGTTGTATTAACACATTACTCCTTGCTTCTATGTCAGTATGCTTAACAGGTTCGTCTTTTCATGAAAATTTCATTCTCATCCATCCGTCTGTCCATCTGTGAACACATATTGCATGTTTTCTGATCTGTCCATCCATGAACACATCTTTGCATGATCATCCGTTCGCGAGCACATCTCTTTTCATGCATCGTTTGTTAGTCCATTGGCAAACATGTCCTTCTGCATGTACTCCATTTGTTCATCCCATCCATCGTCATGCCATGTTTTTTCATGTACCTTTATCTACAGTCACTCATGACGAGATGATATCAAATCCATAAACCTCCTAGTCTACCATGGTGAATGATCGTTTTGGATACAGGTGACTGGGAGAGGAGACAAGGTTATGATGTGTGAGATGGGATGGAGGCTCCAGGCACTACTAGTGAAAACTACACAAGTCACTAGGTGATGGAAACAGGAAATCCAAATCGACATTTACTCTCTACGGGGTCTGGCTCAGATGGAGGACAAAATTATGTAGTTTTTTAGAGGAGGAGCCCGGGCAGCGGGAAGGCTAGACAGGAAAAAAATGTGCAATTTTTGGGAGTGGGTAGTGGAAGCCTGGTACCGAAAACTGCATAATTCCTGGAGGGAACTAGAAACTCACTATTGGGACACTAGAAGTAAAAACTGTGCAATTCCTGGAGGCAACCGACAATCAACTTCTAGAGCTTGGGAGCAAAAATTGTGCAATTCCTAGAGGGAATTGCCAGTCAGTTGCTGGGAGCTGTTGGTGGGGAAAACTGTGATGATGCTCGGAGGTTGGCTTGCTAATCACCTCTATGTAGTTTTTGAGCTAAGCATATTGCTGGGTAGTAGAAGGATTTCTCATGAAAACTGCGCAGTTTTCTGGGTGAGCAACTGATCGGCTAACTAGTGGGCTGGCTAGAAAAATTGTGCAATTTTCTGAAGGAGATAAGGATAGGGACTAGGTGTTTGTCCAGTTTGTCTGTGCAATTTTCTCAGTCAGCGAAGCAAGAAAGGTCTGCAACCTTTGTGAAAATTTTTAGGGGAGTCAGTCCCAAGGTGACTATCGGGTCAAACTCTTCAGTTGACCAGCATGAAGGTTGTTTGATTTGCTTGTGGGCAGCGCAACTTGAAATGGATTTCTTGGTGCTTCTGCACTATTCTTGGTGATAGTCGATCGAGTCAATGGTGGGGTGAAGGTTTAGCTGTCAGATGGGAATCCAGTCGTCAGAAATTCAAAAAAATTACTAAGTTTGTGATCAAGTGAAAAGGTGCATACGTGATCTTGCAAACACACACTTACATGACTTGACGACGAGACGACTCAAACCATCCAAACGCATATGCTCAACATGACTGACCGACGGTGTGAGCAACAAGCACAACACTTGTGATTTATCATTCGATGACTGCAATGACACTTGCACGAATGTGTATATGACTCTGTGTGTGAGCATGATAGATGTTTACATGGTGAACACAACATGTACACATGAAGCAAAGACCTTGTGTATGACTAGAATATGGTTGCAAGCATGGCATTGACATCAACATGCAAAAGTTATCGATGGAATGATCAGCAAGGTGGGTGCGAAGACTCACACAAGCTCATGGAGTGAACCTGAGTGCATGTAGTCATCAAGTAAAACTCTTAAAAGAGGTTCCGAAATTGGATGTAGGCCAAAATTTTGGAGGGTGTTGCAACCACTACAACACGTAATGAGCTATGTTATAAACATCCACTAGGTAGTATGGGTGTCATGTCATTATGGTTATGTTATCATGTTATTATGCTATCATGTGGTTATCTTATCATGATTTTATGATTTTATATGATTTGGCACTCAACGGGATGATTATTGTAAATACGATAATGAGTTGTGGTCTAAATCTCCACCATGCGATATGTTGCCATGTTGTCATGATGTTTTTCTCTTGAGTAGATATTTCATTGTAAATATTGCATCGAGTTGTGTTATAAAGGCCAATGAGCATTATATCCTCTTTTAGTAGGTTGTTAAGGTGTATGAGTGATTGAACATCGAGGATGGTGTCCCCCAAGGGGGAGGGTTCTGTAACAGCCCTACAGAAAATTCCATGTAATAAAAGTTAAAAACAATAACCATGGATGAATGAGACACTTATTCTAAGATGAATGCTGGGCAAGACATCCTAGGGGCTATTCATTTGGTTATTTATGTCAAGGAAATTAGCAAAGGCAATGGCTAAGACAAAAAGGAAAAATGGCATTTTGGCACAATTATTTATTAAAATAATGGAAATTATGAGAAAAGGAGGTGAAAGGTCACAAGTTGCATGTGAGGAGGAAAATGAAGGAAAATAATGGAAAATTAAGAAAATAGAGGCCTTATTCATAAAAACTTATGAGGATCAGTTGGTAACCTTTTTCCATTTTATCTTTGGATCTCTTTTATTATTCTCTCCCCTTCATACTCTTGGACACTTAGAGTTTTCTTGGAGCACTTTGGCATTGAAGCAAGAAAGGAAAAGAAGGAAAGAGGATGTAAAGATCAAGCAAAGAAGGGTAGGATAAAGCATCTATGATAGCCTTCATTGCAGGTATCGACTTGAATGTGTATTTCCCTTGCTAGATTTGGCATGAATGGGATTGCATGTGTTTCTTTTCTGTCATGGTAGGGGTTTCGCTAGGCGTGATAATATTTTCAACCTAACCTCGCCATTTCCTGATAGCTTTGATGAGATGGGTTCTCTCATTCAATTTATGTGGGATGGCCAGATTGGATTCAAAGTTGAGTAGGGTGGATTTCTGAATTGGCTAACACATGGTGTAGTGGTCCCTAAACCAGAATGAGGATGAACGAAGCCACTGCCATAGTAACCGTTGAACCAAACTGTGGGTTGCGATAAAGCCAGATTGTGTGCTTCGGTGGGCCTAGGAATCCTTTTCGGTTAATGGAAAGATATACGATAAAGCCAAGAGGTGGATTTTCTCTTTGTTGGGCTTAGTGATTCTGGGATAGAATGCACGGTAAATCTTGAGAGACTAGGAGGCACTCAAATTCCTCACAGTGTAGAACGAGAACTTCGGTGGCATCCACATTGATTGGTGTTTTTGATGTGTTCTATCAGTCCCACATTCATGCTTTGAATATGGCACGAGCGTGATTAGCTGAAGAGAGACTAAACTCAGCCATTCAATGTTCGGGTGGAACGTGGT
Organism: Pinus taeda; assembly: GCA_000404065.3. Lineage (NCBI taxonomy): Eukaryota > Viridiplantae > Streptophyta > Pinopsida > Pinales > Pinaceae > Pinus > Pinus taeda. The sequence goes on along the minus strand of APFE031521636.1, from coordinate 16,515 downwards.
AGTCCCATCACCAATTGGTTCATTACATTCGTTAATGAGAAATTCATTCCATTGATTTTCATGTTTAAATGTATATATATATAGATATATATATATATATATATATATATATATATATATATATATTATATATATATATATATATATATATATATATATATATAATATATATATATATATATAATATAATATATATATATGTATATATGTATGTATGTATGGATTTTGATGGCTTATATGTTTATTGTATTTTTGTTCCTATTATGCTAGTTATATGTACATTTCATGCCAGCATCTTTGTATGGATCTCAACATGTTTTTACTTGTATGTGAATGGATAATGTATCTATGACCTAATACATGAATGAAACAAATGACATGAGGAATCAATGATTCATAGTGATTGTCAGATAAGTATGAGATCCCTACACTTATTTTTGTCATTTACACCTCTAGGTTACATATTGATGACATGTTTGACAAAATGCTTGTCATGGCTAGTAGGGGTATGGTTAAGGTATTTTTGAACTTATTTCTTTTTATTCATGGTTTCCCTATACTTTATCTGACTCTGAGCTATCATTTCATTCTGGGCAGTGGCCTGGGCTTTGGGCCTGAAAAAGTGGCTTGATTCCCGGGGTCGCTGGCACAGAAATGGACTTTTTGGTCCATAGTCACTGGCAGGTAGGCCTATGAGAGTGAATTTAGGTCTCTGGGAGAGAGACTATGGCCTAAGAGGTCCAGAACAACAGTGGGACTCAGGGATAGGTTGTCTGAGTGGTTGACTTGTCTTCTAAGGGTTTTTTTGATGATGTTGGATAACTATGTGTGATGTTTCGTCGATTCCACTTCATTAAGGTCATCTAGGAGGTTGAATCTAATCATAGTAGCCTCTTGTCTCATGTTTACCCTAGTTGGCATGGTTACTTGGGTGGATGTGGGAGGAGGGTGTTATAATTTTACTGCCATATGTCCCATTATTCCTTTCCTCCTATCCATGACTAATCCTAAGTGGTCTTTGTCTCTGCAAATTTGATAGAATCTAAAGGATAACTACATTAACCTCTCTTTGCTTTTCCTGTGCCCTAACAAGTCTTTCCTATGACTAGATGATCTTGTCATTATCCACCTTACAACTTATGATATTTGCTTTTAGACTTCTCAATGTATTTGTTATGTCAAAGGAGTACTCATTGCCATGTTGTTCATCTAATCTCTAGGGAGAATCATGTGAATTGAATTCCACAATTTTTCCTGTCATCTTTGATCCTTTACTTCTTGCAAACATACCATGTCAAATAAACCAAACATAAACATAATCAATATACTTTAGTGAAGATCAAGGGAGGCTTTCTCATCTACAAGATCAATCCATATTAGCATAATACATCTATATATACATAATCATATCAATATGCTGACATCCTTCATGACAACACCACTGCATAGCTAGCCAAGTAGTCAATGATAGAATGCTAAGAGAATCACCCTCATTTATAACAATGTGATATAAATTCTTATCGCAACACTTCACCATGACTTAAAAGGGTGTATAATAAGGAGATGAGGTTCTGTCAATTGATTCCAATTGAAGGAAATGACCTAATTACTGGGAGGGGGTTCAATGAGAATGGGAGATGCGCCCCCTTGTTCAGTTGGATCTGAAGTAACAAGAAATTGAGCGGTATGAATGTCACTCTCTAAAGGGAGAGTAGTATCAACTGAAGGTGGAATCAAGTCAACCACTTTCTTAACCATTGGTTGGTTGGAAATAGAATCACGGGATTCACATTCAGAGAGAGTGGGATTGAATGTAATTAGGTTAATCACTTCATCAACTAATGTAGGATTAGGGAAAAGATTTCAGTAGCTAGTTGGAAGTTGCTACTGAGAAGTAGTAAGGATTTTCAACACTTTTGATGCTTCATCCATATAAGGGAAAAGGTTAATTTGATGACTCCCTTCACATAACCTACATGGAAACTTAAATTTTCCCTTTTTTCCATTGACCTTATTATCAGTAGTTAATTATTTATCACCAACATGATCTCCAAAGCTTGATGACAAGGGTTGATGTGAACTTGTGGACCACACTTATAATACTTTTGGAATACTAAGACAATCTCTAAGAAGGTGATCACCCTTACAAAGCGTGCAAGGGAATTTAAATTTACGGGGCTTGTTGGAAAGTTTCTCAACATTATCTACATTTGTAGCAATGGTTGCTTGGTTGCCCCCTTGCTTATTTGGCTTCTTCTTCTAGATATTTTTCTTCTTATTATTAGCTTCCTCGTTACTAGTACCAATACTTTCATTAGGCGAGGAATAAGAAAGGGAGGAAGAGACATTGGTAAAAGAAGGAAAAGTGTTAACTTGAGGATCAAATGGATGTTGATGTTGTTCAAGAGGAGGACTCAATTGTGAAGTGATTTGGACACTAAGAACCAAAGAGGTTGCAAACAACTAGACTAGTAAAACTATGGTAAATCTAGGAAGGGACAACACAGACATATAATGGGCACCAATGTTTCCAAAAGAAGGAAAAGGATCAGGATTCCCATCATAGGGGTTTACTTACCTAGTAGGCTCGGGAATTGTTTCCATGAAATTCAACCTAAGGTCTGCTAAGGAGTAAAAACTGAGTTAATTAATTGATTTTGGAAATTAAAAACACGAATAAAAATAAAAATGGGTAACTAGGCATAAAAGGAATACCAAGCCACTATGAACTACAATATATGGTTAAGTATGTGCAGACAATCTCCATGAATTTTGTGTTTGGTGTATCATAGATGACAAGGTGACTAACTTGGTTAAATATGGTAGTTTTTCAACATAGTGGGGACTTCCAAAATATGCCTAGAGGTACATGGAAGCACAAACCATAGAAATGTTATCTAATGTGTAATTTTATGATGGGGGTGTTTTGATATACTTGTTGTACGTGGAGCTCTGTCCTATATACCTAAAGGTACATTAAAGAACATTCTGATATACTCCAATGTATGTGGAAAACCAACCATACCTGGGATGTAACATTAACAATTAAAGACAACTCCTATGTTTAGAGACGCTGAAACATGTCTTCTATCTTAGAACACTAAATGTATGTTTATTGTTTCAAATGCTCCTTAGGTTAATTGATAAGTTTTAATGTTGATCTCAATTAAGGTCTCAGTTTCAAGGATCGAAACAAATTCACCTAAACTCCTAGAATGGAATTAGCATGAGAAATAAAACTTTTTCATTCGATGAAGATCTATCTAAAGAGGGGAAGGAGTTTCAAACAATGATGCAGTAAACAAGAACTACCAAACAAGACCTTCAAAACCTATTATTCCAATTTGGAAATTCAAAGCCCTAAAGCATAAGAAAAATGAATTTTCCTTTTCTTTTTTTCTCTTTCCAATTTTCAAAGCAATACAAAATGAAATATGACTAGATTATTAAATCAAAAACATTCACACAGATCAAAACTGCAAAATGAAAGTCTTTTAACAAATGAATAACCAAGCCAAATGATTGGAAACCCTAATTGAAAATAAGAAACAAAAATGAAGCAAACCCTTATCAAAATCAAATCGAACTAAATACCAAGAAAATTGTTGTGGTTACAGAGACCTTAGATAGACCAGAGACTTAGGAAGGCACTGCAAGAAAAACAGAAGTCAAATCAAGGCAAGGAAATGTAATTTTTTTGCACTTACTTGATCAATGTAGGTGATATATATCAACTAGTGAAAGTCATCGCACTTACAAAGAGAGACAAGTGTGTTAGGACGCTCTATCTCAGAACAAAAAGTGTTATGGGACGAATTTTCTTTAAACATGGAAAACTAACCCTAACCAAGCTCGAAAATATGCTTTCATAGGTCCAATAATAGTATAAACAAGTAAAAAAGAGTCGTTTTCAGAGGTCCTAAAAGACTAGATAAAGGAAACCACTAAAGAACATATCATTCCCATGGTGGAGTTACCAAGTTGTTTTATGGATAAATTCTTGTTGCAAATAGAAGCAATATCCCTAGACCTAGTGACCTAATCTAGAAAAAAATAAGGGAAAATTTCTTTACTTTCCTTAGAGAAGTTTGAAATATGAAAGAAAGACTTACTTTAAAATCAATACAGACTCCCTTATTCTCCCTTCTTGCAAGCTTTAGCTCCAACTCCAAATGCTATAAGTGGAACCTGTAAAACATCTAAAAGAAGAAAGAGAACCAAAACATGCAAATAGCATTACAAATATCTCTAAAAATTAAGCTAAGGGATCATTGTTCTACACATGCATAAATGGGACATAATGTATCAGAAAATAAGGCATTTTTGTATGGATAAAAGTAGAAGAAAATTACAACCCTTGAAGACCTTGACCTTGTAGATGTATCCTAGCTATCTTGTCCTTTATTTTCCAAAAAATTAAGCCTTCAATCATTCCTCAAGTACATGGATGGATTATGGACCTCTAGACACAAATGGAAAGCATGAGGGCATAACTAAGAGTCTTTAAAAGCCAACCAAATCCTAATAGTAGGTAGTGTATTTATAGGAGAAATCATGAGGTCGTAGATCTGTTAAACAAGGGTAAGATCCACTTCAAAAGGGGATATGCTCCATGGGATAAGTGATAAGTCCTCATTTGTAGGAATTTGAGGATATCTTTAACATAAAATGGAAACTTCCATGATATAAGCCTCTAGAAGAAAAATCTTTAAATTTTTTTTTAAGTTTTTCCTCGTTTCAAGGGTAAACTTGTAGTGAAAGAACCAACACTAAGCAACACTTTTCCATTTGAAGCAACCTGCATCGTCACATTGTTTGAACTAGTAAATTGCGTTGACAACCTAAATTAGGGTTTTTAGCCAATATAATGCAGAATTTTTGGAATTTATGAAAATGACATGCTTTTATATTTTTAGGGGATGATTGCAATGTGTGGATGGATGATGATTGATCTAGATTCAAGTTTATTTGGTTGAATGTGACAAAATGGCCTGAAAATCATCTTCACTTCTCTTATGTACATGGAAATACATAAAATTTCTTATGCTTTCACACCAAAACAATCGTTGAAATCGTGGAATTATGGGAACATGATGAAGAACCTTTTGAGGCACTAGTTTTTTGGTTATTTGATCATTTTGATATCTAATGTTGTTACTTTTTAGGAAAAAAGAATTCGATGCATGTTGTCCATAATATATAATATGATCATTAGGACATGCATCTATAGCTTGATACTCCATTCCAATTTCTTTCATAACAAAATATAAATATCGGTATGTGCAAGGTAACTCATTTGGTAATGGTAATAGAGATTCACCTAACAATCTAATACAACATAAAAGATCAATAGTTAGTGTAAATCATATTATTCATAAATATTGCATTCTTATTTTGCATATTAATTAACACTTAAAAAAACGGGGGAAATCAACCTTTGAAGTGGTCAAACATATTACATTATACCTTAGGATTTCTTCCATACAAGTGTTTGAAAAACCATTTAAAACCATCAAGTTCACCAACAATAATGTAGAAGATATAATATTTTCTCTTGAGCCTTCATAAAGTTGTGCCATTGCCTTATTTAGCACAAATTTATCATCACAAAAAAGATCTTCGTTCTCTACATCGATGTGAAGCATGTCTTGGGTGAATTGATTTGTTTCATCATCTATAACTATCATGTCATTTTCTTGCATAGGATCATTATGATCTTGAGCTTCAATATTCGCTCCATCTTCCTCAACTTGTGCATCATTTCTAGCATTAATACTTGGTGCAATATTGGAATCACGGTACCTAAGGGGCGTGATACCTTATAATAATTTCAAACAATCACATGAAATAATTAGTCTTCAGAAGAAATATTATAGCAATAATTTTTTTTTATAAATATGATTAATATAAAAGAAAATATATATATATTGATTCATAAACAACATAAGCTTACCACCGAATGATATGCATTCCCCCTTCAATGTGCCCATTCTTCCTACAATGTCTATCAATTGTTTCATATAAAATTCTCCACGAATGTCTACACCTACAAGAATTTGAAGGAAAATAACATTTCCCATTATTGTCCCCTTGCGGATTAGTTGATCCGCATCTAATGTTTTTTTGAATTCTTCCTACAGCCACAAAACAATTGTATAAAACAAAATTAGTATTTTTCTCACAAAAAAGACCTTATAACCTTTCATAAGTATTCTAGTTATAGTAAAGATATCAAAACATCTCTTACATATGGGGTATTTATAAATTTATTTCTTGTCACAATTGCAACGTTAGATGACTAGTCACATTAACATCGAAGACAAATAAATGGTCACATTAACTTCAAGGTCAAATAAATGGTCACATTAACCATACGCCCTCACAATTGCGATAATTGATTCCTACCATCACAATTCCAACACAAACCATTGTCCATCTCACTTGTGATGAACATATTATGTCGTTGCAATTTCAATGCATTAGAAATCATACATCATAATTGCAATAGAGAATAAATATGTCATTATAATTACAATGAACACGAGCACTGAAATTTAAAAAATATTTTTTTCTTAACCTTTGCGAAAATTTAGCCCGTACCATTAGACTATGTCATCACAATTTAGTCCTATATGTAGTAGTGATAATAAGTATTTAATCTACAAATGTAAAATCACAAATGAACATAGTATTCATAAGCATTGAATACTAATATTTGTTGTCTCTATCTTTTAAATGATAAAATCCATTGAACACCATTTTGAAAAACACACATCTGATGTTAAATAAAATGAGCCCATGTCAATCCACCCTTAAAGGGAAATGTATCCAAAGATGTAGAACATTGCAAATTAATTTTTATGTCCCTTGTTTCGTACACCCATTGTCCTGCACAATGATCCTTTCTCACATGCATTAAGAAGAGACCTCATTTAGTATTAGATACTAAGCTTATGTTTAAAGTTAAAGTGATTTCTTGTCTAAGTAATAAAGTTCCCTTTGCACCCTCATTTTACCACACATAGCCCCTCTTCTGCATGTCCTTTATTTTGCACAGATTCACAACTCTAAACATTTTAGGAAAAAAGTTTGTGTTCCTTTCTTTATTCACTCGTTCTTCCACACAACACCTTTTCCTCACATGGATTAAAAATAAACTTCAATTAATATTCAATAATAGGTACCTAATTCACAAATGTAAGATCACAAATGCACATAAACTTCGAAAGTCATGAATACCAAGATTGGCTATTTCTACTTTGATATCGTTTTTAGATGATGAAATCCTTTGAACATAGTAATGCCAACAATTAATCACCCATCCTTATTTCCCACCCAATATACACGTAAACTGAAATTTCCATGACCCAAAGTTTAGTAAACAAAAACCACTCATTAATTGACTAATATGTATTAATGTGTTAGAGGGAGATGTGCGAAAGAAGTTTGTGAATGGGGAAATTATGCAAAGGACCTGAACAATGCGAAGAAAGTTTTTGTTTCTTGCTCCGCACACCCATTCTCCCGCAAAACACTTCCTCTTTTGCACTCACATTAAAAATATATTTCATTTAATTTTTCATAATAAGTGTTTAATTCACAAATGTGAAATCACAAATGCACATAGTATTCAGGAACCTTGAATACCAAGGTTAGTTGTTTCTAGTTTTTACATGATCAAAGTTGTTAAACATATTTTTGAAAACCGCATATCAAATCATCCCGATATCAAATAAAACGAGCCCACTTCGATGCAGAACATTACAAACCAAATTTTATGTTCCTTTCTCTGCAAAATCGTTCTCCCACACAACACTCCTTTCTCATACACATCAAAAAAAGACTTCATTTAATATTTGATGATAAGTATATGCTTAAAATGAAATAATTTCATGTATGCGGAATAAAGTTTCCTCTCCACCCCTATTTCTCATTAATTGATTAATATGTATGGTCAAACATTGTGAAAGAAGTTCATGTTCCTTTCTTTACACACATTTTCTCTCGCACAACACTTCTTCTTCACATGCATTAAAAATACAATATTGCATAATAATAAGTATTTAATCTACAAATGTGAAATCACATGTAGAAATAACTCGAAATTTGCAGCTTTTAATGAAATCAAGCTGAGATCAATAGACACAAACTTTTTCTACAAAATTTTGTGGAAAGAAAACTAACAATATAAACACGTGCAATCATTCAATCACAATGAAAACAATTTTTACTAGGGAACCCAACTGGGAAAAACCCCTCATCTATTTGTATTAAATAAGATGAGAACATTAATCTATTATGATGACAACATTAATGCTTGAAGCTCAACCTACACTGTAATACTAATCTCCTCAACCTGAGTTTTATCTGCCTAATACTTAGGAAAAATAGGTATATTGTTGTCTCCTATTTCCTTGCACAATTCCTGCTCCTAAAAAATAGGGAAACTCTTATTTCCTATCACAAATCCTAGGAGAATTAGATAGCCTCCTCAATACAAACTCTGTACACTCACTAGTATATAATAATGATTAAAATTATCCCCTTTTCCTGCAGTCCATTAGGAAATTTGAATTGCATGCATGATTAAGGCTATTGTTAGTAAATTGACTAGTTAACTAAGAGAACAATGAGTTAACAATAGTTACAACTAATCAACTGAATGCATACTAGATTCTATGGAAAAAAAATCAGAAATAATCACATCAATAAACATTTGTTGACGTGGTTCGAACCAACCAGTGTGGCTCATCATTAGGACAAGATGTAGAATCAGATCAACAATAATACACATACTCTCTATTCTATACTAGAGCTTAGATAACTGAGTTTCACTAAATATGATTCCGTTATATAGCTAGATCTTAGCAATAAACTCATGCACAACTATACTTCTCTCCCAAAAGCTTGAATTCACTGACTTAACTGAGTTACTTTGCCATGTCACTCCTGCTAACTACAACTCAAGTCATCTTGCTGAAGTGGAAATTCAAATTTATCCATTTGACTAAGGCACAAGTCAAATGAATCATTTTCTTGCTACAATTTAACACTCCCTCTTAGCAAGAAAAGGGTTCTGAACAACACCAATCTTGCTCCTATGGAACTTGAAATTGCCTCTAGAAAAAGCATTTGTCAATATGTCAGGATCCCTCTCCTTGGTAGGAATTTATTGTAACTGAACAATCCTCCTCTGCACATAATCTCTCAGGTGATGATACTTGATGTCTATATGATTAGACATATAATGAAACACTGGATTCTTGGAGAGTTTTATACAACTTTAATTGTGACAATGGATCAATGTAGGCTCCATCACCTGAGTGAAGAGACTAACCAAGATCTTCCTCATCCAAATATCCTCTCAGGTTGCTTGACTAACAACCATATACTTGGCCTCTTCTAAGTTGAATTTTATAGATCTTTGTTTCTATTGTACCAAAAAATTGTTGTTGACCCAACATTGAAGACTAGTCTTGATGTGCTCTTCCTATCTAAATCTACATCTGTGAAGCCTTGGATATTCACCCCATAAATCTACCTGTACCATAAAGAAAAGTTTGTTGTGCCTCTCAGATATCTTAGAACAGGTTTTACTACTTTCCAATGAAGTTTGGAAGCCTCCACGATGAACTGACTAATTTTATTAATTGCAAAACAAATATTAGGCCTTTTTATCGCCAAGTACATCAAGGACCCCAACAAATGTCTATAGATATTTCCATATATTTCCTCTCTTGTAGAAACATCCTCTTTCCTCTAGTTAGTACCCAAAGGAGTACCCATGGGTTTGCAATCCCACATTTGGAATCTCTAAAGGATTTCAGAAGTGTACTTCCCCTCTCCAACAAATATGTCTCCATCTCCCCGCCACACTTCCAAGCCATGCAATTAGTGTAACAAACCCATATCCTTCATCTTGAACTCTTTTGCATGGCCCTCCTTGCAAGATTGGATCAACTAGTAATATCCTGTTAGTATCAAATCATCCACATAAAGAACTAAGATGAAAAAATATCCATCTACCATAATGTAGTATAGATTTGTATCTACTTCACTCTTAGTGAAGCCCAATCCATTGAGATAAGAATTTATGCGAGTGTATCATACACGAGGTGCATTATTAAGACCACAGAGGGATCTCTTGAGCCTACACACATGTGTCTCCCTAATAAAGGTCTCAAACCCCTCAGGCTAGTCAATGTAGATATCTTCCTCAACCACTCCATTGAGGAAGGCAATCTTAACATCGATTTGGTGGATCCTCCACCCAAACTGTGCTACTAACCCAAGTATGGTCTTGATATATTAGTATCTTACCATAATGAAAATGTCTCTTCATAATCAATCCCCTCCACCTGTGAGAAGTCTTTAGCCACAAATCTAGCCTTGTACTTCTCAACATTGTCATCAGCAACATGTTTCACCATGTACACTCACCTGGATCCAATAAAAGATTATCCTTAAGGTCTAGGCACAACCTCTCAAACATCATTCTTCATGATGGATTCATACTCCTCCACCATGGCATATACCCACACCTACTGTAAAACTTCCTCTTCAAAATAATATGACTTAGAATCTATCAATTTTGTCATGAGTTCCATATATCCTATATATTTGTCTGGTGATATCCTCTATTTGCATAAGGATCTAGGAGCTATACCCTACTGTTGAGCTGCCTTCACTAATATGTCAACCATCCTAGTCCTCTTCCTCCCTTATCTAGAAGAATATGTGTGAGTAGGTGCCTCCATTCGGTCTGTTCTCTTCTCCTTCACATATGTCTACTCCACATCATCCTCTTGGAATGTCCTCTTGTTTTTTAGAAAGATCTGACTAAGGCTCCTTTGTTGGAGATAGAAGCTCCTCCTCTAGTGATATGCTTAGATCTCACTCTAGAGAGCTCCTAATGGATTTCTCCTTGTCAAATCTCACATCCCTCCTCATAACAGTCATCCTGAGTGAGGGAAAGTAAACCAGGGAAATATGAGGTGTCTCAATATAGCTTACAAAGAAACCCCTCTCTTTAGTGGGCTCCAACTTTTTCTTGCAATATTTGGAGACATGATAATAGAATATAGATCGAAAAATGTGAAAGTGGGAGGCATTTGGATTCCTCCCAGTGAAATCCTCTTTAGGTGTAATCATTCCAAGAATTTTGTGAGAGCTCATGTTCTACAAGTAAAAAAATTTATTGAAAGCTTCTTCCCACAAGGATAGTGGGAATCCTTGGTCATGCAACATTACTCTAAGAACTCTTACAATACTTCTATTTTTCCACTTTGCAACCCCATTTTGTTGTGGATTGTGGGATTTAATCAACTCTCTTCTAATACCCTGCTTGGCACATAATTCTTTGAAGGCATTAGACTCATGCTTTCCTCCATTATCACTTCTAAAGGATTTAATTTTCAACTAAGGCTTTAAATTCAACAAACTTTGAATAAACCTCATCTTTCTTCTTCATGAAATAGATCGAACACTTGTGGGAAGAATCATCTATGAAGATCACATAATACATGTGATTTGTAGTTGAGACTATGGAATATGGTCCACACACATCTAAGTGAACTCACTCTAAGATGGCTTCATCTTTTCTATCTTGGACCTAGAAGGAGGATTTAATAGATTTTCCAAAAGTGCATCCCTTGCAAATATAATGTTGCTCAAGGGTGAATTTTGGAAGTCCACTGGTGATCTATTACATAATTTTCACAATTCCATGGTGTAGGTGTCCCACGTGCCTATGCTAGAGCTCTCCAACATCTTGGCCCTAAAAATCTACCCAATACTTAGGAAAAATAGGCCTCTTGTTACCTCCTATTTCCTTGTGCAATTCTTGCTCCTAAAAAATAGGGAAGCTCCTATTTCCTTGCACAAATACCAAGAAAATTAGCTCAACCCCTTAATGCAAACTTTGTACACTCACTAGTATACAATAATGATTACATTATGCATTTTTTCTTCACTCCACAACGAAATTCGAATTTCATGCATGACTAGGGCTATTTTTAGTCATTTGACTAGTTAATTGAGAGATCAGTAAGTTACCAATGTTTACAACTACTCAAATGAACTCATATTGACTCTATTCTAGACTAGAGCTCAAATAACTGAGTTTCATTAAATATAACTCCACTAGATAGCTAGATCTTAGCAATCAACTCATGTACAACTCTACTTCTTGCCCACAAACTTGAATTGACTCACTTAACTAAGTGACTTGGACACATCACTCCTGCTAACTGCAACTCAAGTCATAATGCTAAAGTGGAAATTTGAATTTCTCCATTTGACTAAGGCACAAGTCAAATGAAGTATTTTCTTGCTACCATTTAACATCACAAATACAAAGTATTCAGAAAACTTCAATACCAAGATTCGTTGTTTCTAGTTTTTAAATAATCAAAGTCATTGAATATAGTTTTAAAAACCATGCATCCGATATCAAATAAAACTAGTCCATGTCGATCAAACCTTAAGGGGAAATGCATCTGGAGATGTAGAACCTTACAAATTAAAATTTCTATTCCTTGCTTTGCGACCCTATTGTCCCACACAATACTCCTTTCTCACACGTGCTAAAAAGACACTTCATTTAATATTAGATATTAAGTTTCCATTTAGAGTTAAAATAATTTCGTATTTGTGAAATAAAATTCCCTATGCAACCCTATTCTCCCACACATACACCCTCTTCCTCACATCCTTCACTTCACACATATTCATAGCTATATACAATTGTTGTTCCATATAACTAGATTTGTAAAAGTTCAAAATGAAATCAGAAATGGGCGCACTAGCAATACTTGTTTTAATGTCAGTGTCAGAGCATTGATAGAAGAAACTCCATGCCCCTCGTCCCCTCTCCTATCCCCACTCCCCCCCAACTTATGTAAAGGCCATACACAGAGCATTTTGTCAATAACAATGTTAAAACATTCACTCACAAAATGATAACTTACAAAATTAGCCCTTTTTATTTTAAAATGATTTGTGAGAAATTGACAAATACCGAAAATAAAATATCTCCTACCATGGAAATTACAAAAAATCAATAAAATAATCCGGATTCAACCGAGTTTCACTGTGAAAAGTGCTATAGTCTTTGGTGAGACTAGGACTAATAAACGAGAAGTGGCTAAAATATTTACATAGATAGTCTCATGATATTCATAGATATGAAGGGTTGAATGTTGATTTCATCGTATCATGGTTTCTGGCTACGATATCGCAACATGTTATCACTAGCGATTGTTATGAATGGTTGTTTCAAATTTTGTATTCCATTTGAAAGATTTTTAATGCGAAGCTATTTCGTTAAATAAATAAATAAAAAGTGTCATAGGATGAATTTATGAGCGTTAATTAACTTTTAGTTTTAAAGATAAAGGTAATGTTGTTTTTAATAATCTTATAATTATAGTTGGAAATTTAAATAGTTACTGTTTATTTTATTTTATGAGTTTTAAAGATAAAGTAATTTTGTTTTTTATAATTTTATAATCGGAAATTTAAATAATTAAGGTTTATTTAATTTTTAAATTAATGTTTATTTTTAATTGAGTATAAAAATTAAATTTAAATATCAAATAATTTATGATTGTTTTTTGTAAGTTTGGTAAGATTACATTTCAATCATGTCCAATATATCACCCCGGTCAAGGTAGGGAGTTAAACTTATGACTTCACATTAAAAGTTGTGACTTCACATCAAGGAGTTTTTTAATAGAGCACCTGATCACTATCTATCCAAAACCCATAAAGATAATTTTTTTAATTAAAAATAATAACAAACATGAAATATTTGTAATTAAGAATTAATATTATGGAATTATCATTAATTTAAATATGAATGATTTTATTTATTAACTAAAAATTGATATGTGAGATTATAACTTGTATACATGATCCTGATGTCATTATATTGTCATTTATTATAAAAATTTATTGTATTGTAAAGTTTTAATATAATAGATATAATTAACATTTGATATTATGGAATTGTTAATTATAATGATGTCATTATATAGACCTTGATGGTTTGTTAGGACATTGTTAATGTCAGACCAGGCAGTAACTCCTCGAATCAATTCATTCATATTCATTCAGGTTGGTCTTTATTATATACATGAGGGAGAGACTGTTCACTTCATCTCTTGGTGACTATTCATATTTCTTATTATTTATTTACATCGATTACACTTATTCATCCAATCCTGATGATTAGGTGTCAACATTCCCCCCCTTAATCTGAAAGGATGTTGGTGAGTCCAAGCATCGTTCTGAATTGTTCAAGCTTTTCTCTTCCAAGTGCTTTGGTGAAGATGCCTGCAATTTGCTCATTAGTGGAACAATGGCGAAGATAGATTGTTTTGGCCTCAACATGACGTCGAATCAGATGATATTTAGTATTGATGTGCTTTGTTCGATCATGGAACTTTGGGTTCTTGGCCAACTTTATTGCCGAGGTATTGTTAATCATGAGTGGAGTCGATTGTACTTGTTTTACTTGTAAATCTTCAAGAATTTTCCTCAGCCACACAATTTCTTTTGTTGCCTCAGCTGCTGCCACATATTCTACTTTTGTTGTGGAATCTGCTGGAACTGATTGTTTGCATGATCTCCAGGAGACATCACCTAATCCAAGACTCATAACATAACCTAAAGTAGATACCCCAATTTCTTTGTCTCTATTGAAGTTTGAATTAGAGTATCCAATCAAGCTGAAGTCCTCCACCTGTGTATACTTGATTCCAAAGTCTTGAGTTCCCTTCAAGTACCTTAGAACTCTTTTTGCAGTAGATCAATGTCCCTCACAAGGCTTTTGCATAAGCCTGGAGAGGATTCCAAAAGCAAATGAAATGTCTGGTCTAGTAGTAGGTAGGTAGTTGAGACTTCCTACAAGCTCTCTATACTTTGTTGCATCCTCAAATTCTTTTCCTTCAATGGTTGTGAGCTTTAAGTTTTGTTCCATTGGAGTAGTAAGAGGATTGCATTATGTCATGCCAAACCTATTCAACAGATCTCCAATATACTTCTTTTGAGAAAGAAATATGGGCTTCAGATGTTGAGTTACTTCAATACTAAGATAGTAATGAACATAGCCCAAATCAGTCATTTCAAAACCTTTCCTGATTCCTTCTTTATGGATGCAATGTAGTTTTCATTGTTCCCTGTCATCAAAAGATCATCTACATATACCACAAGATATACAATTGTTTTGCCAACTTTCTTGAAAAATAATGTTGCATCATCAAGATCATAATGTTTAAAATTGAGTTTTAGAAGATGTTCAATTAGTTTTTCATACCAGGCTCGTGCTACTTGTTTGAGGCCATACAAGGATTTCACAAGTTTGCATACTTTATGTTCATGTCCTTTCACAGTAAATCCTTCAGGCTCGGACATAAAAACATTCTCTTTTATATCTCCATTCAAGAAAGCGGTTTTTACATCCATTTGATGGACTTTCCAATTGTTCTAAGCTACCGGGGCAAAGAGTGTCTGGATGGTAGCCCATTTTGCTGTGGGGTAAAAGTCTCCTCATAATCGACCCCTTCCTTCTGTGCAAAACCTTTTGCCACAAGCCTAGCTTTGTGCTTGTCAAGTGAGCCATCAACTTTATACTTGTTCTTGCAGACCCACTTGTAGCCAATTGGTTTGGCTCCTAATGGAGGATCAACCAGCTTCCAAGTGCCATTATTTATCAGAGCATCATACTCCTTTTGCATCGCTTCCTTCCATTCATCATGAGAAGCAGCTTCTTTGAAGGAAGTTGGTTCGAAAGCTATAGACAAATTCAATTCACAATCATAAGAAACATCCATATCAACAAGTGAATCAGAGTCATCTACATCACCTCCATTTTGCTGCTTTGAATTTCTAGTTACTGTCTTTCTAACCTCATCACGATGAACACTTTCAAGTGTCTTTGTCAGCCACTTTGGGGGACCTTTATCAGATGGTCTAGGTGTTATAGACATTTTTGGGCACTTCAACCCCAATCATAAATGTCCATAAACTGAGGGCTCCTAAGTCCCTAAAAGTGTTGCTTCACTGCCTAAAGGAACAAGGTCAACTGATTACATCATCTCCCAGAAGTTCTCCACTGAAAACTGCTCATAAATGGTCAAAATTAGACCATACTGAAAGCTCAATGCAGGGGGTGTGATGCATATCACCTTCCCAGTGTACAAGGTGTGATGCATACTGATTTCCTCCTCTGTAGGGTGCGATGGTCGGGAATGGACAAATGGTAGGGACAAAAATGCGAGGTGGGAGATCATGGAATCTTCTAGAAGCTTCCCCTCTGACACTTGCCACTCCATTTTCGACCAGGGATGAGTAAGAGATCTTCATTCTCCAAGTGGAAGCAAGAACTATCAGAGAGAAGGCACTAATCAAGATCCCAAAATATGACTCACCTCTCTGTAATCATCTATATATGGATCCCTCATCACAGAGATCCAGAGGCTGGAATTTTGTAACTTATAGAGAAGTGTTGTTGGT
>APFE031521625.1:1684-20507 GCA_000404065.3 Pinus taeda | reverse complement strand
TTTCAAACCAATCTTAAGCAAAAATTTAAAAGAATCTACACACCTTTTTTCACTTTCTAGGAGCTCGATATTGCCTCTGATGTATCTCTGTACATTCAAATCATCTAGTTCTAAAATTGTGACCTACAGTAACCCTATGTTTCCTCTTTCTAATGCCACCAGTCTGATCCAAATTGGATTCTCCAAGGAAGAGTTATGCGAAATCTCCCACAGTGACCTGATTATGGACTAGTTCAGTAGGGTGAACTTGTACGATGTCCACGAGTCCCTGTTTCGTATTTTTGCTCTAAACAATATATACAAGAAACTATAGTCCATCCTCTTTCTGCACCTTCTTACGGAATTTAAATCCAATTCTCAGAGAAAAAGTTATGATGATTTTCCCCAGGTCACCTGTTTGGAATGTAATTCAGGAGTCTGCAAAAAGACCAACTTCCTCAGATCATATCTCCGCCAATATAGTGCAAAACGCTTAGAAATTCAGACCCAAAATTCAGCGCGATGTCTTCTCAAATGGGTTTTGTTTTTAGCTTCTGAAACATCGTAGAGAAAACGTTATTGTGAAAATTCCACAATGACCTGTTTGGAGCAGTGAAACCCTAGAATCCAAAGCTCCGATACCAAATGTTATGAACCAACTCAAGAAAAGATAGAAAAGATAGATCAACGCCTTAGAATTCAGCCTCTTCGAGGGGGCAACCTCCTTTACATTACATAAATGAACAATTCTTGGATGATACAAATGACAAAACCTCCTTTCTATATATAGGAGTCTAAGGAGTCACAATATAACCCAGCCAACTTAACAATAATAATATAAAGCCACAAAAATAATAATAGAGGGATTCTATGGGGCACAGTAATAACAATATGGGGGAAATAGGGGCACAACAATATTAATAAGGGGTACAACTACAATAGTAATGGGGTAATCACTAGTATTATAGGGACCCAACAAAGATCCACCTTGCATGTCACGAGGAGAAATGGGGGCAATAGAAGACATCACCGATTGGTATGCCTCACAAGGTGGAACCTTCCTTAGAGTGTTTAGCAGAGAGAATCCTCTGCATGTCTTACCAAGGTATGCCACCGACAAACTTTTCATGCAGGAAGTGTCATATCATCTCACCACAGGGTTGTCAGCAACACTGCATAGGAAGAAGAAAGCACCATGACCCACTCTTCCTTTCAAAATTGGATTATATGAGACAAAGAACTTGAAAGTCACAGATGACGAGGGAAAGGAGATAGTGAAGTTTGAATTTGTTACTCGAGACTTCAATTCGTATGGTCCCCATGGTATTTGCAAATAACATTGTGTGAGAGTTTACATTCCGTGGATCGGTGGGGCATTCCATTGACCAGAGGAGGATCCACGAAGATATTTTTTCAATGCCTCCATACTTTGTGAGGCTATCATTTTTGTAGGGACTTCACAAGCTACTCCATATATGACAGGAACTCCATAAGAAACATCAATAGAAGGAAACAATCCCATGAAGGACAAGGGAAAGAGGAAGATTGTTGACAATCCATGGGGAGAAAAATGTTACAAGGTGAAAGAAGATTCTATTATCATGGAAGAATATCTGGCAATAGAAGAAAAGAGGAAGAACAAGATACAAAGGGCATAGTGGAGGAAGAGAGAAAAGTAGAGCTTGCGTGAAGCAAAACTAAAGTTGCAGAAGACAGAGAAAAAGTTAAAGGAAGAACAGGAGTTGAGGAGGAGAGAATGAGAAGATAAGTCGAAGAAGGAAGAAGAACAAAGGAAAGGTGTAATGATAGAGGAAACAATGTCGATAGAGGTTGAAGAGTAGGAACAGAACCAACCAACAACTGAGGAGAAAGGTGAACAGATGTAGGATCGAGAGATTTCTCAACATATTAAACACTTGATTGAAGTGATAGATATGGAGATGGAATAGGAGTTGTAGAATAAATATTTTGATCTAATGCCAAGCACACCACAAGTCATGACTCAGTATCCACCATCTCCAATAGTAGAGGCAAACCCGAGTGAGGAAGGGGGTGTTGTTCCCCTAGAAGATGATATGGTAATGAATGTGTACAATTTATCATTCGATGAGTTCCAAAAGTGGATTGTACAAGAAGAGAGAAAGAATTTTCTGGATGATCATGCATCACTTGTGATCGTTAGAGAAAGGGTGATAGTATCAGACACCAAGAAGCATCCAAATGCCATTGCCGAAGCTAACTTGGCCTATGTAGGAGCAACAAGATCAAACATTCAGTATTTGACGACCAAGAATGAGCAATTGGCACAAAACTTGAAGGCTACCAGGAAAGCAGTAGAACAACTCCATGTAGTAACCCAATATGTAGTTTCTGCACAAGTTTACTTAGAGGCGATGGGAGCGTCGATACTTGCTGAAGTATCAACACTCGAAGAAACCATGCAGAAGCTCTATGAGGGGTTTTTCACCGTACATAAGGAAGTCATCTATTTTCATGGCTTACAATAGTAAGGAAAAGTGTTTGTTAAAACTCTCAAGAACATGCAAGTTCCCATTTCCTATGTGCAAGAGTGGTCAAAGAAATACAAATGGGCACGACTTGACTTAGTGAAGAAAATGAAGCCATGGGTAGAGCTGGAGAAAGAGAAAGTTTGGATGTTGATTCAGAATAACAGCTAGCTTGCCTCATTTATTAGTAGCATTCTAGCCTCATATGTATGTTTTTTTAGTATTTTGGATGTCTTAGTGAGAAGACACCAGATTCCATCAGTCAATTCACTCAGCAAAGCCAAATCCAAGAATTAATTCCGACAGGAGATAAAAGAGTACTTGGAGTAGTTGAAACAGATTGCCACCAAGGAGGATTTAGAGTTGAACAAAGAGAACATGCAAAAGTACATCAGTGGTCCTATCCAAGTCAGAGAAATGTTGCTCATTCTTCAAAACAAACTTGAAACTGGTTCCAAGACATTGTACCTGGATGTCGTGGAGGCTAGAGTCCGCTTCCAACTAGACACCATCACACAATTTGAGGACATCATCACACAATATCAAGCTTAGCACAAATATGTGACCGAGAAGCAACAAGTGGAGGTTGTTGATCTAGATTTATCCCAGAATCAATCATCATAGTGTTATGTCTTATTAGGCTCTCAAGTTGTCTCGACCTTATTTTCTCTTATATGGGTACAAGTGTAAAATGTAATATTATTTGGAATTATGTTGTAAGTGAAATTCCAAGTGTCAATATTGGATTATGAAGAGTCATGATGTAAGGTAATGAGTCTTTTTTGTAAATAAGTTGAAGAGTCATGAGAGTAGTCCAAAGGTTACATAGGGGAGTTGAAGAGTCACCCCCTCTTGTTATAAATAGAACCTCATAACTTATGTACAAGATTTTGGGAGCCAAGATTTTGGCTAGGCTTAGGCTTAAAGGAGCTTGGGAGTATTGTGAAGAGCCTTGGATTCTACGTAGCATAGACAAGGTATACTTATTTGGAGGAGTAGGTGTTCTTGACTTTAATGTTCCACTATGTGGGCTAGTGGTCTTTCAATGGTGTATGTATGAGTGGAACTTTCACTTATAATAATAAAATCAGATCCAACACGCTTTCATGCATATGTTGTGGATATAGTAGGACTATTCTTATTGTATTTGCAATGTATGTTATTTAACTTACGCTTAATCTTATAAACTATTTTGTTTGCATTTGTATGAATCTCGTTAAATGTGTGTTGTTGTATTAATTCATCACTTTAACTTGTGGAATATTTTGCATCTTAACTTGTAATTTCATTATGCTCGTGTGTTCCTTTCAAGCTGCATAATGTTACAGGCTTCCAAAGGGTGCACTTCCTTTTCCATTCATGTGTTGGAACCTTCACGCATCACACTTGATGCTCCACAGGGTCACATACTTTCTCTAACCTAAAGCTACCGTACTTTACTCTACGCATTTTCGCAAGTCAAGGCATAACATTACCACCGACTATTATGAATCCTACTCCAAATGTTGTGAGGTCTAGTTGGGAATTCATATTAGGGAGATCCCCTGAATGTTGGTGGGTCCAACACCGTCAACAACCCTATAAGTCTAAAATTGAATAAATTGGTAGTTAAACTCAGGTTCTCACCTTAGAACAAGCAAACCAAAGTATGAAGACAATATGAACACGTCAAGAAGACATAACAAAAGTAAAATATAGCTAAAAATATAAATTCATTCATGATTAAGAGATGAACTTAACTAAAGTTCTAAATCTAAAAATATTAGCTCTAATTATTTATATGCATAATTAAATTAGCAAGAAGGTTGTTGTTGTTATTGTTGGTGTGTGTTGGTGAATTGATCAAAAATCAGAGAAGGTGTCGAAGGTGTTGAAGGTTATTTTTGTTGATTGCATGAGGTGAGATTGTTTTGTTTTATGAGAAATAGGCTTTCATGATTTGAGTTTGAAAATGAGATGAAAGATGAATCAAGAAGGTTAAGCAAGTGACAACTTGCAAATCAGGGGTTGTAGTTCCTTCCAATAGTGGCTAGTAAAAAATCATGGGTAGTATCTCCTTTCAATGGTAGTTTATAAACCAGGGGCAATATCCCCTTTCAATGGTAGCTAATAAACCAAGTGTAGTAGCTCTTTTCAGTGGTAGCTGGTAAATTAGGGAGTAGCTCCTTCCTTCCAGTGGATGTAAGATAACATTGAAAAGGAAAGTTTAAGCTTGTCTTTGTAAAAGAAATTGAAGAAAAGATTGAATAATATACGCATTTAATATGTGCTTCTTGTTTTGATTCTTGTGATGCTTATATGTATGGTTTTCGAAGTGTTTATTGGTGTTTTAGTATTCCTTACTTTTTGAAAGAAAGTTGTAAAATCATCACAATACTGATTCACCCCCCTCTTAGTATTATCTTGGTTTCTAATAATAATTTCTAGTGTAAAGATGGGAAGAGATTAAATTTTGTCACACTTTCCATTTATCGATGATGTATTCTTATTTATAAAATGGGATTTTAGTTATGATAGAAATTCATAAGAAATTGTTGAATTATATATATTAGCCATAGCTATGAAAGTCAAATTTCCCTTAAGGATGCACTTGTGTTTTATCAATTTAACATTATTGAGTGGAAAACACGAGTGTGAATGTAGGGGAAGTAACAATCGACATTACTAAACATGATATATCCTTTTTAGGTTAACACATATAATTAAAAGGATAGGTTTTACATAAATTTGCATTCAAAAAGCATGGTCTTGAATGGCGCTTGAATGAGGGTTTTAAATATTTTTGTCTATGCATGAAGTTGGGTTACATTTTTTGGCAATAGAGGGCATGTTTTGGGTGGAAAACAACAACTCAATTGAGTCATTTTAAGCTCTTGATTGAGCAATATTTGAGCTCTCGATTGAGATGTTTGAGGGATTACAGATAACTTGATTAAGAATTAAAACAAACCTTCGATCAAGCTCTTATGTAACCCAAGGTCATCTAGGAGCTTAATCGAGATAATGGCTCGACTAAGAAATAGGGTCAATGGAGCCATGGTTTTGGAATTTCCCACCAATACAACCTAGGAATGGAATTAAAAAAATTGGCACAATCAAGCCTTAAAGATTGATCAAGCTATGGCCTTAAAAATTGGCACAATCTTCATTTACGAGTTCTCTTCAAAAGGGTGCTCTTGGTTTTTCAATTTATTTAAAAAATTGAAAATAATATTACGTGAACACGTGTCTGTAAAATGCAATTGAAATATTACTTCGCC
Source organism: Pinus taeda (assembly GCA_000404065.3). Classification (NCBI taxonomy): domain Eukaryota; kingdom Viridiplantae; phylum Streptophyta; class Pinopsida; order Pinales; family Pinaceae; genus Pinus; species Pinus taeda. The sequence continues at coordinate 14,761 of APFE031521625.1, read as the reverse complement.
ACCTTCGAAAAAAAAAAGAGGGAAATTTTTAATATGAAAAACTTAGAAGTTATGTTATAATTACTAAGGACAAATACTAAATAATTTATTCAAAGAAAAACTATCATACATTATTTGACTAGGTTGGGATATCATGCCCACTTCTTAATGTAAACATATAACAAATCTTGGTGGCGAAATAATTGTTGAAGGTCAGAGTTCTAGAGAAAACTAAATTATGTGGCTAGCTATAATGTATAAGGTCTCAAGATGGGGAAATATAAAAAAATATTCTATGCAAGAACCTATATTTATATTTTGCGTAGAGAAGATGTTGAATCTATTAATAATTTACTAATAAATGTTTTCATGTCAAGCGGTAATGGTTGTAAGTTGAATAAGTTGTAGGAGTGAAGGAAGGTTGGGGAGGAACATTCATGGATCAATGCTTAAAAATGAACTAAAGGAATGGAAAGAAATCCCCTTTCCCATTTCTAACTTTCTATGGATTTGGTTAGCCCAAAAATCAATGTTGTTTGATGAAAAAGGGACCCCTTATTTTCAAGTATCTTATTAAATTAGAACATTGACCTTGGCATACGAAATACCAATTTTCCCTTTCTCTGCAATGAAATCTCAATGCTAAAGTCTCTAGAGACTCATAACGTATGGACAAGTTCACCAACGATATCAATGCATTCATGCACTCAGGCATTTCTTAGCTAGAATATAACAAAGATTAGCCTCCAACCACAAAAAATGGCTCCTTTCCATAAAAATCCTCTTCTCTCTATGAAGAAAGAACAAGAAAGAACCTCACAATGAAAGTGAAGAATGAATAATCCCCCAAACAACCAAAATTGTATGGTTAAATATGCATGCTCTCAAAATGCCACATGGTCTCACCCAAGCAGCTCACATAGCCATCTTTTCCATTTTTTCCAAAATGAGTGTAGTAAAAATATAAACCAAAATTATAGCCCCTCTAGTTACCCCCCTCTCATGGAATCATAGCCATATATACTTTTGTCCTTATTCGCTCTATAGTTGGTGATGATGTTACTATAAATATTCAAATCCATTACATAGCTAGGCTCTTAGTTCCTTCATCATGTGCATATATCCATTACTAATTTGGGAATAAAACCTAGGGTATTACAACCCAATTGGTTTCCAATATTTTTGAGAGAGTCCTCATCCTTGAAAATAACAAGGAGATGCAAAAATTTGATCCATACATGAGCAATGGAAATTTCCATGTTTAGATCAAAATTAAGATTCTATTGTAAATAAGCATTCCCATAGAGCCTGAAATTAGGGACATTGTTTGAGAATGTGATGTAGGAGCATCCAGCGAAGGGTACCATGACCAGGTGTTGGTCCCAGCTAAGGAGGACAGGGTCATTGTCATTTAGTTTCCTTTACATTTATTGATCAAAACAGTGTCTAGGAACTAGTTTTTTTTATTTCATTATTAGTTAATGGATATTAGGAACAATACAATTAGGATAGGGTCATTACAGTCACGTTGTTTTGTCATTTTATTAATCCATTTTTACAGTTGTCTTTTCATTTAAAAAAAATAATATTGTATATCCTACAGCACAAGAAATCCCAGAATAGTTATCAATTGTGTAACTATAAAAGTAACTGAAGGGTAACTGAGAACAGTTCAAGTAACTGTCTAAATACAATACAAAAACCAATGTAATACATTATGAAGGGGTTCAATGCATGAGAACAGAAATGCAAGAAAGAGAAAGTAATTTTCATCCGAATAACTGAATCCATCTGTAAACAGTTTGTCCATGGCATTCATTTTCCTTCCTATAAATTATTGAGTATGAAAACTAAATAGCGTTGTGCATTCCTATCTATTATTTTTCCTTTCTATTAAACAGAGAGACCTAATTACTGAGTTCAACAAAGAAACCGTACGAGCGTTACCAGCACAGAGTTCCAGCAACAAGAACAACAGTGTCCAAATATATGAAACTAAACAATAGTATGAGCCAATTCACAATAGAATGAGAATACAACTGCTGAAGAATGACACCCAAAATGAAGGTAAACCAATTACACGAAATTTCTTGTCAATTCCTTTTATAACTATAATATTGGCATACATCCAAACAGTTCTAAGTGATCAATTAAAAATAGAATAAGATAACACGAGACAACGAAACCCTGAAAGTCAGGGTTGGACCCTAGATGGTCACAACAAGAAAAGGCAAATAAATTACAAGTGCCCAGAGCCTGAACTACAGTTGAAGTTTACATACAAACAGAGCCAAGGTTGCTCAACAACAAAGATAATCAAACGAAGGAGTACTGGGACTTTTCCTAGTGTCATGATAGGGGAAAAAAACTATAAGTTAACTAAACGTAGCAGAGAATGACCCTACTGGAGCCATTGCTCGTAACAATTATGCAAACCACACTTGGAGCAAACCCTAACCTGCAAAGAAAGCCAACAGAGAATGCCAGCTAAATGTATGCCAAGAGAAACCTAGGGATAAAACTTGACAAGTAAAACCAAAAGAGTCACTTACCTGAAGAATACTTGCGTTGGAGGAACAAAACCCCAATTGAGTCACAATCAATAGTGACAACCCTGCAAACTAAGGGGAGACTATCGTTAGTGTTGAAGAAAATTGAAGAGGGAAATCTATAGCATGGAGAGGTAGCTTACCTTGCCAGGACCGAGTGAAGCTGAGGAAGCCACCATGACTGTGACCTACCAAATCATAGAACAGTCACACACCAACCATAGAACCAAAAACTAAAAGCCAACCACAAAGACTGTAACAAAATGCAATAATGGAACAGAGGAATGCATTATAACCACGCAGGCAGAACAATAATAAACCTCTCATGAAGTCGGTGAAACCTTCAACACAATGCCTAGGTAACCAGGTGACATAGCTGTAAGTGCGGGTAGAGATATCTTGCCACCAGGTGGAAGAATTCATAGCTGGGTGCTGACGCAGGTTAACCCTGAAAACCCATAATCTTTCCTCTTCTCATGCATATAAAAATGCACCTTCAATAACTGCCCAAGTAAGACTCCCAGTCTGGGCAATTCTACACCATTCATTCGCAGAAGCTTCTCAAACATCTATTCACAAATTTTATGGTTCATGAAAACTGTACTCCCAACAATCATTTCTTCATGTGATTAAACCCAACTCACATATGACTGGATTTTAAAATCAAAATTTAATAAAAAGAATGCGCCCATGCTTTAAAAGCTCAACCTGGAAAATTCATACCATTACACATCGATTTCAGGCATCATAATATAAATGAGATTCGAACTTGTTTGAATTAATGCCAGTGAGATTGTTTAAAAAGAATGCCAGTGCTCCCAATTTATATTCAACCAGAATTCAAAAACCAACATAACAACAATCTTCATTATGGTACTCATTCTGTACCAATTTTCCCCAACGCTGAATTGTGACTTACCATTCGATACATCATCGAATTGACAGTGCTTCCTCTACGCCCTTGACTCCTTGTGTAGGAACTTTAACAAAAATTAGCATCGATTTATGTAAATCGATCTGTCTTCATCCATCGAATCTTCCACTTCTGCAAAACATCATTTTGGCAATTATATAATTTGACGTCTGCATTATTTATCACGTCTGGCAATAAAACGTTTCCTCTGCATTAGGATATGATCCATCAAATAGATTAACCTCTTGCACCATTTCCAGGTCCGAGCCACATTCTGCAATTACAATGATATTAAAATCAATTTTAAGAGGGGCGAGCAGCGCGACGCGAGCAGCGAGGGTTCTTCCTTGGCGCAGTTTGCCGAGATTTTTGTTGCCGGACTTATTGTTTGGGGTTTTCTGCAGGTTCAATGAGAAAGTCGACTGGCTGCTCCTAGGTATTTCTTGCTTTTGCAGGTATGCTGGAGAAGATTTGTTGCAAGCGTCTCAAACCCCTTTCCATATAGTAGTGAGATAGCAGACAGGGGCAACGGATATCATAGTAGACATAGCAGACAGGGGGCAGCGGATAGCATAGCAGACAGAGGCAATGGAAAATAGGCAGGAAGCGACAAGTGGATAGCAGGTAGGCAGCGACAGACAGAGTTCCCAGAGTAGGCAACGGATAACAACAGCAGAGCAGTGAGGAGCAAGGTAGAGACTGATTTCTACAAGCACACCATGAGAAATAGGCACAATCCTCGTCTTGCAGGCATAGTTCTTCTGGCGAATCCACAACGTTTCAGTAGAGGCGAGTGGCGAGCAACATGACGCGAGCAGCGAGGGTTCTTCCTTGGCACAGTTTTTTCCTTGGCAGGCACAGTCCTCGTATATCTTCTCCAGAGGTGAACGAGGGCTTCTCCACAGGTGGCGAGGGCTTCACAAAAGTTGGGTTTCTCCAGAGGCGAGCGGCGTAAGGCTTCACTAGAGACGAGCGAGGGCTTCACCATAGGCAGCGAGGGCTTCTCCAGAGGTGAGTGGCATGCGGCGAGTAGCGAGGATTTCTCCAGAGCGACGATCAGCGAGGTTTTCTCCACAGGCAGCGAGGGCTTCATGAGAGGCGAGGGGCGAACAACGTGGTTTTCACCGGTGACTCCGCGGGGTTTCTCCATAGACGAGTGGCGAACGGCGTGAGGTGCGGACTCTCTTGAGTTGAGCATCAAGAGGCAAGCAGAGAGGGTTTCGTCTTGTAGGCTCATTTCATCTTCTGGTCTTTTATTTTTCTCTAAGCGGGGGCGAGGTGGCTACCCTTACCGCCTCTACCCCCGGTGACGCCTCTACTCCGGTGGGTCTTCTCCTTCTCGACGGTAGTTTGGATTGTTCTGGCCACAACATATCCTTTGGAGTGTTGAGGGAACAACAACGCTCTGCGTTGTTTCGTGCCCCTTATATGGATGATTCCGATGGTCTTTTTCTGCAGGCAGATGTGGATGATTGAGGCAGTGTTTCTTCCTCTGTTTCTCGTCTGATTCGGGTGGAGAGTTTGAGGGGGAGGGGAAGGAGTGGCTACTTTTTCTACTCTCTTCCTCATTTCGTGCCTCTCCTTTCGTATTGGGTGGACAGATCTAGTGCTGGTTGCCTCATTTTCTATCCACAGATGCTTGTTTTCTTGGTGCATTGTTGCCACTTCTGCACCTTATAGATGGGCTGCCCTGTTTTTTTCTGGGGTGCAATATTGGCCTTTTGGGGCTTTATTTGGGATCTGTTTAAGCCGATTTTCTGGGGTTTATTCCTTTATCTGTTGCCTTGTGTGAGGGCATTTCTGGATACTTCTTTTGGAGTGTTTTTGTAAGTGGCACGGTCAATGTTTCTGCATATTCTTCTTGCATTTGCAATATGTAATCCTCTTTTATGAATATATCATGCTTTTTCTTCCTAAAAAAAAAAATTAAAAAATAAAATCAATTTTAAAACTTTGCTATGGTGCCATTTATGTTTGAATTGACACAACATATACAACCACTCCAATTTGCAACTGTAAAACACTTTTCTTCGGCATTTCAACGCATCCACATCGCCTCTGCACAACACACTGTCACAAATTCACCACGTTGTCCATATCGTTTCCTTCACTTGACTCTGGAACCCAAAAAATAAAATCATTTTAATTGAATTCCAAATAAATAAACAATGTTTAAAAACAACGCCCTACGCCTTCTCTCACGTCTATGCATAAATGCAATTGACATCAATTTCAGTTCCCACATACATTTAAACATTGCGTTATCACATTACGACTTGCCAACTTGTTTGATCGAACACCTCATTCGATGGCACATCCAACTACACCTTCGATTAAGCCAGCGCTGCTCCATTACCCTATTCTACGTGTCAATGATTCAATCTCAAGCTAGAACTTAACTTATCAAACCAGATTTAAAACGTTGTTTAACCTTTAACAAAGTTAACACATTCCACATCAATTTTCCATCATTCGATTTCCAGATCTACATTCAACTTAATAACGTGGTCAATAACCAGCCGAATTCAATCTAACAGAAATAGAGTTCTGCTAGTTCACCATGAAATCAGAATTATCTTTGGTTCTTCTTCACACGTTCTTTAACTCATAAATTCGGTCTTAAAATGTTTCTAACAAATGTATCAGGCAATTCGACTTCTCGGTTACAGAAATTTAAACACCCAATTTCTAAATCCACCAATAAAGCTCTAAAACACACTTATCATATTAATAATGAAAATACTTACAAACTTTTCTTCCTGCCCAGATATTCAACATTCATGGGCCTTACAATTTGCCGAGAGGCTTACAGCCTTGGGTATTCAAACCTACTCACAGTCACTCTAATTTCACCTCTCAAACTTCTTATTTATTTGCCTTTGAGGCATATCAATTTATACAAATTCCAAAATGATCTAATTTGAGTTCAATCCCTTTAATATCTCAACAAATCCTCAAATATCTCAACACTCCTAAAAGATAGATTTTTATCCCTAAAACCTTGCAACTAATTCTAACTTAGGCTTTCCATCATTAATTCTAAATGATCTCAAGGCTAATTTCTCATGTTTCCAGTTGTTTGGAAACATTTACAAATTCTCACATATAATTAATTAAAAACATAATTAATCACTCAAAAATAATATTAATATTTACATGAAATTAATAAATTCTCAAAAATATGAGACCCCTAGGTTTAATAGAAATACAGGGTGTTTTTCCCAAGCTAATGCTCCTGCATCAGGTGCACACAAACATTATTGCCAAGCTCTATACAGTCACGAGCAGGTTGAGCACAAATCCTCATTGCAGGCACAAACCCTCATTGTGGCATAACGAAAACAAGAAATGACCGAATAAAATTGAAACAAGGGTTTTGGTAGAACCGGAGATCGGGAAAGCAGAAATTGAGGCAAATATAGCCAACAGACCAACATTAATTCCAACATAAATGACAACAACCAAATATCCTAGATAATCATTTGCTTAAGCCTAATCATATGTATTGATCCCAAATCATTTACTAATCAACGTTTAATTAACACTCAACCATAGTTACGGGCTGGTCCCATAAAAATGAAGTCCCTCTTATTTGCTACTAAATATAAGCATAGAAAAAACTTTTTCATAATATAAAAACCTAAAAATATGACCTAGAACATCCTAGTTCTTTGTGATCTATTCCTAGGCTACTTAAGGACTAGTACAAAGGGCCACACATGGTGAATAAAGAATAGGTTAGGGAAGAACAAGATAATTTTGATGGTCAATGTGAAGAGAAAACTTAGATTCCATGGATTAGGATGCCAAGGAGGAGAGAAAACTTAGTCCAATGATATTCCAATTTGATTTATAGGCTCTTCCTACTTCAGGTGGCAACTGAGATCAATGTATGGCATTTTTTGCCCATTAAGATTTACTAGAACGATCTTCCAAATCCAACTGGCTTGAAACCAATGTCACATGTCTACTTTTCAAATTCACGAAAAGTTTCTTAAGAAATAAGGAAGGTAAGATTACAAGAGTTGTCTCAATCATGGTGTTGGCTTTGGTAGTATTAATAGAAGGTGGCTTTGCTTTAATGGCCTTTTAGATAACTATTTGTAGTTTTCACGTGATTTAGCTTTAGCTAAGCCATCATTTGAGTGAGATTGTCCTCCTATCAACTATCCATTTGAGTTCTCCCCAAATTGTAAGAGTTGTGATTTTCTCTTGTGTTATTCTTCCCTCATGGTAGTGAAGGAGTCTTAGAATTTGGAAATTGGTTCTATATCAATGGTAATAGTCTTGTAAAGATCTCAAGGTTCTTCTCCATATTTTTTATCCTCTAGTCTTACATTTGGACTCTCTCCTTCAAGTGCCTATTCTCCTCTTCAAGCTAAACATCGGTGACCTACAAGTCTTCCAAACTTTTCTTTACTCATACTAAGTCTAGTTTCTCTTCAAAGAACTAGGAACTACATCACTATCAAAGCTTCATCTTCTTTGGTATGTTATCTTCCATAAATGAGAGACTTATAGCCCACTCACTTCACGAACACTAATAGTTTGCCAGACTAACTTCCTGATTTTTGTTTCTGTAACTTACATAGAGATCTATGTTCTCTGAATGGATACAAGGCCTCTATTCTTGGTTCAATTTTGAGTGTCACTACTTTTGAATATTAGAGATACTCCCACTCTCTAGTGTAACATATAGATATCAACCAACTAACAACACAATAGTAATCAATCCAAAGAAACCCAAGACTCTACAAATACTCTATCATTAACAACGTTTTTTTGGTGCAACTCCTTTGCATGTGAATATCTAACCAAGCTAGAATCAATCAAAGTGATCAAATTGAGACAATGCCTTGCTTCTATTTGTGTCTTTAACTATAATTGTAGTGCCCGAGTTCTAGGTCAATTACTTCCCATGCACCACATGATATAAAGTGCAATCAACACAAATCAACATACCACTAATAATGCAAGAATCCAACATTTAACATGGCTGACTATACGCCAATTGTATCTGTGCCCAATGAAACTTACTTCATCATAGCACTTTTATTTCCATTGTAATGCCACATATAGTCTTAACTCGACTTCTCAAATATGTAATCTCACTTTTGATCAAAACACTCTATTGTAAACTTAGACCCATGGTAGAAATTTCCTTCTCTGTAAACAAAAAAATAATACAATCAATAAATCAATTACATAAACAAATATAAAAAAACACAACTACTCCTTCTCAATAAACAAAACTAATCTCTCACTTCTAAATTCAATGCCTATCGAGTTTTAAATTTATTCATCCATGTATACGTAAGATGACCATCAATACATTTATACCACTAAGAAAATACATAATTCATATTATCATCAAATCCTTTAAATATCTTGAAACATTAAAGAAACAAATTGTTTTTAACCACATGATTGTAACACCATTGAAAAAAGAAAACCATGTATGGATCATCAAATCCTTTAAATATCTTAAAACATTAGAGAAATGGTTATTATTTGATTAATCACATGATGGGAACATCATTGAGAAAAGAAAAAACTATGCCTATAACGTTTAGCCAAACCATAATATACAATGCTCTGTTAAACGGAGTGCAATGGATGAGATAGAAATTGAAGTGATGGTTTGAAGATTCAAGCATTGGACTCGTGGCAATTCCCACTCAAATGCTCACATGCAAGTAGAGGAAGGACGACCTTGGAGGATTTGACTTGCTATAGCACTAGTTGTGTGTCTTGCATGGCCCACATAAGAACTCCAAATGCCCAAAATCGATCCGTACCACCATACGTGGACTGGTATCTATTGATTGTTGGTTAGTGTATGGTCTTCCAACATTTTATAAACAGACTTTGAAGTTTCAGAAAATAGGAAAGATGATTGGGTATAATCAGGCAATTAACCATAATACCTATTCTTCTAATAATTAATTAATAAAATTAATTATAATTCTTTTAAAAGATTAATTAATAAAAAATAACTATAATTAAAAAATAATTATAAATAAATAATTTTTATATTAATTATAATTATCATATTATTTAAATTATTAATTTTAAGTTTTATAAATAAATTAATGGTGTTTAGTTTAAACTTATTACGATGTTTTTATGATCTAGAAGCAGGAATATAAAAAGCAAAATTTAAAACATTTTCATTGTATAAAATTTAGCATCAATAAAATTAACAAATAATCATTAGAATATAATTTTGTTTCATTTGTTTTATTTAACTAATAGAAAGTAAATAGATAAATTCATGGTATAAAGAACTTACTGTTTATTTTAGAAGTTCAAAAGAGAAAATTAGTAATCAAATGGTTGTTGAATCTCTATTTGAACAATTTCTAGTGACAAAGGAAGTCGTGTTTTTTGACATCTTTTTCTATTTATTTTAGAAGCTCAAAAGAGAAAACTAGTAATCAAATGGTTGTTGAATCTCTATTTGAACAATTTCTAGTGACAAGGTAACTCATGGATTTTTTTGCATCCTCTTCTCTCACCAACTAAAGCAAAATCTTTTTTTAGAAAATCCTTTTAGCTCAAAATTATAAAAAAAAATTGAGATAATAACAAAGAATACAAGGTTGACCTTCCTATGTCTCATTTCTTTTACATTTTCATTCTCTTTTATTCCTATTTCAACTTAAGGTGGATGAGGATCTGTTGATTTTTTGTTTTTGTTTTTTTAATTGATGACTTAGACTGATTCTCAAGGGAATATGCTCAGCATATGCTTGGTTTGAATGCTTATCAATGGTTGTAGTGGGTTACAAGTTTGTTAATGCTTATCAATGGCTGTAGTGTGTTACAAATTTGTTAGGATGCATTGATTTTTAATAAATTAAAAAAAAAATAGATTCGTGCCACCTAGCTCCCTGCCCACCAATTTCCTAGGGATTTGAGATTATTCCCACCCACCAATTTCCTAGAGATTTGAGATTATTCCAATTCTAATAAGTTCATATTCTAATTAGATGCGGTAATTAATACATAATCAAAATTTATTTAACAAAATGGTCCATTTAACAATAAGATATATAATTCTTTTTTTCTTCTTAAATTAAAGTTAACAAATAACCTTTTTATACATAGTTAATCAGTTAACTATGTACATTAATAAGACATATTTTTAATATAATTATACTAATTATCTAATTAAATTAGATTTACCAATACCAGAGGCTAAATTTTCATTTTAGATATTTTTATTGGAATAAAAAATTTAAATAATATAAAAATATACACTGAATTCTCCCCATGAATTACTTATAAAATAAAACATTTTATATAAAGTTTACCGCATTCAAATTTACAAATGCGGAAACCCTTTTCCGAGAGAATAAGATTTTAAAATGTATAACGATATTAACGTTTTAAAATTTTCGCGAAGAAAGAGATATTAAGGCATTAACAGTACTGTCCCATCCATCTTTTCATTTAAATGTGCCTGCCGCGAAGTATTCAGTTTGCAATAAAGCTTACAATATTTCCAATTGCATCATAGTAAACATTTCCATTATTGACCAAAATTAGTAGAAGTTTAATGAATATGAACGAAATTCCCAAAATATCAAGCAAAGAATTTCTTTCGTTCTCCAAAAGTACATTGTGGGTCAGCGCAATTTGAACTTCCATGACAGCTGGATCTGCTAGAATATCATGGGTCTGCAGAGCCGGCCGTTCCCTCATCACCAGAGGCAGATACATTCTCACTAGTGCCTTCGCTGCTTTCCCCTTGTTGGAATATTAATTCCAACTGCAGGTTGCAGGGAATACCGACGGACGTGGGCAACGATGGACGGCAATTCATTGCGCGCAGGAGGCCAGGAGATAAGGCGGGTCAGCAGTCAACGGCGCAGAAAACCACCACGGCAAACCAAAACCCCCGGTATCATATCGCACCGCTATTCGACGTGAGGTTGTTTCCGGACAGTGTGGTCCGATGCCGACATGTGTCCAGCAGTGATGCTGGCTTGACATCAGCAAGTCACATCCATCGGAAGGTATCGCTTGGTCACCTCACCCTGTCCGATATCCGTCCGATTGAACAAAATCGCTCTCCGCCGTTTGATCTCCAGGAAAGGACTCCGCGGTTAATGTGTCCAAAGTACATACGGACCTGATCAAAAATTGAATGCAGCATGGTTGTATTAACATAATCGCCCATACCCCATGATTAGTGATTACGACATGTCTTTGGTAAAACATTTAATGTTTTTATGGGGCGTAATGTTTAACGTATACGAAAGTATGGGGGTATGTAATTTTATTAAAAATTACATATGAGTCGTATGACATTCCTTTTATGAGAAGCGTTGACTCCATGTAATAAAAAAATTGCACACGGTGAATTGTATTGTGTTCGCTCCAGCCAATGAAAACCAGAGGAGAAGAACAGAGGATATTACGCACGGGGATTGTAATATGTGCATTATGCAATTGCACATAAAGAAGTGAATTTGGCCTTGCAGCACTGTTAACAAAAGGAGCGACCCCAGCATTGTAAAAAAAAGGAGAGGGGAATGTAATGTGAATTTTTATGGTATTGCACACGAGGAGAAGAGTGTGTGGGCTCGCAGCAGCCATTAAAAGGAAACCAGGGATTGTCATGTAAAATAGCATAAGGTGAGAATAAAAACAGGGTCCGCAGCACCTGTAAAAACCAACGAAGAAAAATCAGAGGGACGCACATATATGCATAAATATTTTTGGGGTTTGAAATGAAAATGTTTTTTTATGCAGCAGAGTAAAATGTTTTTCTTTGTAATGTAAAAAGTAAAAGAATGCACAGCAGTGCAGAGGAGGCAGGAGTTGAAAAAGTGAATGAAGAAAACCAGGGGCAGTTTTGGTTTCAAAACCATGAGTTGTTTCACACATAAGTGAAAAGGTAAATGTGTAAATCCCTGTAGTTTTTTTGTTTTCACACAGCAGTGAATGTAAATGAAATATTTACACAGTGGTGTAAAATTTCATAGGAGGCAGAGTAATTTCTTTTGTAATGTTTTGGTGAATCCCTCTGAGTGAAAGAGGATGAATATGTCTCTGTAAATTCTCAGGTGAAAACAGTTTTTTGTTAATGTGTTTGGTAAATCCCTCACAGCAAAGAGGATGAATGTATATCAGTCATTTTATTTTAATGAATGGAAATCTTTTATGGTGGTGCATTACTCTGTTCAGTGAATTTTTTTTAAGGGTAAAGATCCTGGAGTAGAGCAAAGGAAACAGAGCATTGACTCTGTGTTCAGTGTTTGTCTGGTTTTGGTATTTTCCCATTGCAAACGACAAATACCCAACAGTGGTATCAAAGCTAGTCCAGGCTCTTTGATGGAGACAGAGCAGGTTCATGCTCTTTGAAGTGTCAAAGAAGCTGAAGGAAAGACCCTTGTTGCAGCAGCAGTAAAGCTTCTTCAGCTGTGTGAAGTTTCAGCCAAAGGGATTCAGGTATTTCTCAAGTTTTGAGTTGCTGTTAAAAAAAACAGTCAGTGGTTTTTAAGAACACAGTCAGGGATTTTAAAAATAGTTAAGAATGGCAAGGTCAAAGAAGAAAGTGTCCAAATCCCCTAAGGTTGTGTCTCCCTCCTCTATTAAAATAGAAGGCAAACTATTTGAAAACTTTCT
>APFE031521618.1:0-10083 GCA_000404065.3 Pinus taeda | reverse complement strand
TATTTCCCTCCAAGAGGGAAGTACATGATCTATATATATTCAGTGCCTCCTATGGCAACTGTTCTTTAATACATGCTCATGCCCCCTGTGTGCATTCTCGAATTACTGGGCAAGAATTTTTTATTTTATCATATGAGAGTTGGTCTACATGTGGGTATTATGGTCAGTCTTCATCTCAACCAGAGATGATCTTCAAGTTTGTGTATCCATTCTTCATATGAATTCTTTCAAAGGAATCTTTTTGGAATTTTCAACTATTTATGTTTCACTAGCTAAAAAAATCATGGCTTCAAGTTTGTGTATCCATTCTTCATATGAATTCTTTCAAAGGAATCTTTTTGGGATTTTCAACTATTTATGTTTCACTAGCTTCAAAAATCAATTCCACAATCATGGATTCGTTTTTTAGCCTTGGGCCAAAGTAGTTTGCTTATTGTAAGTTGTTTTCGCAGTTCTTCTGTTATTTCATTTCAGGTATATATACTTATGGGTGCCTTTCCCTGCTTTGGATCATTTCTTCTATATTATCAAAGGTCAATTCCCTAATTACCGTCGCATTGGTAAGAATCCTTATGGCAAAAATTAGTTTGTTTTTTCATAAATTGTTGTCCAAGTCTTACTACTAATTCATTCTAGGTATGTACTTGTTGGTGCCTTTCCATGCTTTACGATCATCCTCCTATATTATTTAATATGATCAGTACTGTGTTTGGCGTTGGTAGTGATTCGAGCTCTGCGAATTTTGTTTTACTAACCGTTTTTGTGATTTCATGCTTTTGTTTTTCAAACACAGCACATGCTTATTATAGATATTACATGCTTATTACATGGTTATAAGTTAGATTCACATCCCAAAGTACTCCAAGACAATATAGATTATGCATGATCCGAAAGTACTCCAAGACAATATAGAATAGACAATATAGATTATGCATGATCCCAAAGTACTCCAAGACAATATAGAATAGACTATGCATGTGGACATAAAAATAAGAATATAGGAAAAAAGTATTTTAAATATAGATTTATTATAAGAATATTTTATTTCCATTATATATTTTAATAGATTGCAGTAATAGTATTGTTGCCCTTTTTAGTTTTAAACAAGCTTCATTTTACTATGATGAGGTTAGGGTGTTAGACTTGGCATTATGGGAAAGCACTAGCACCATTCAATTCAGTCACCTACACTATGTTGGCATGCATTTATAAGCACAAGCACGAGCATGCCATTGGTATGATTTGAACTATGGTGGGGCTACATTAGTTACCATTTTCACTAACCCAACAAATCATCATTGGAAACCTTTCTTATTATGAGAGTGTGAACAAGACTTGTTTTTGGGCATTGGTTCTATGCACAGAGAGGTTACATCCAGAAGTAATAAACCAATATGAGTAATTGTGGAAACCTGCATTATGTTTTTGAGATTTCGTGCTTCTCCAAATCTGATTACTCTTTTCCAATCTGTTCTCAAGTAGTAGAATTTGTTGGCTTCCTTCTCAGAATAAAAACAACAAAATATGCTCATCTTGCTATTTTTTGAGATTTTACAATCAAGTTATGCTACATGATATCTGGAGAGTGTTGATGGAAACTTGGGGCTTATTTGATTCCCTTCCACATAGATGAAACATATTTTGTTTTCAATGTTGAATGCAAAGTAAATCCTTCTTTGGTCAATTGAACCACTTCTCTGGTCTGATTTGTTTATTCTCATTAGAAGCGAAAGCATGTTGCTTCCTCTTAGCGCTGAGTACCTACATTCTCTGAATAAATTGACCTAAATAAGTATTTGCAATTTCTTCATGTTTCATTTTTGGAGTGGAGCGATATGAGCCACTTTGTTCCTTATGTTCGTATATTCAATCCTAGCAAATGGATTGAATGAAATAATATGTTGACAATATTGATGGGAATGTAGGGCAGAAAAGATTAGTCAACCTGTGTCAAGTGCATATAGGATGGTATGGCAACATCCCCAACTAATTAGAGACAATGCCCTACCATCCAATGTACAACAATTGCACTGTGGCTAATTTGTTCAAGACAAGCTTGTTTCTTCCCTTTGATTAAGTAACCAAAACATATTTATACTCCATTTGTCAAGGTTCAACTGTTGTTTTTTTTTTTTAACTGATTTGAAAATATGGATTATGTATTCATAAAGATGTAGGACTTATTTGTTTTATGCTTTGAATGAATTAGAATAGAAGTCTTGTTTGTTTTCTTATGTCAATGAATAACAAAAGAAGCATGTTATTGTTAGTGCTTGCAACTTGATTATTATAAAAGGAGTGAATTAAAAAGTTTGGAAGTAGGATGATGGAACATAAGAGGTTACTATTTTTTATGTGACTAACAAACAACAAAAGGAAGGAGAGATCCAAGGTGGAGTAACACTTGTGAAACGATTTTATAAAGTGGGAAGTCTCGTGTAGGAGAATGTTATAGGTTCACACCATCAGAGTCCTCCAATTTTATAGTGGCCATACACACAATAGCCCTCAATTGAATAATCATTACAATTACCTATCCCCTCTACTCAAGTTCATCAACCTCAACCACAACCCCTTGCCCGCCATAAATCTTAGCATATGCGTCCACTTCAACATCAACAACAAGTACACCATGGACATCAAGGTGCATTGCAACAAGAGAAACCACAACTACAACAACAACCAGTGCCATATTGGCCACATCTAGAATTTCCAGCAACAGTACCACCACTATTTGAATTCTATCATTTTCCTCCTGGATTCAGTTATTCTAATTGGAAATCTATTGCATATAGTTGTGCATGTTGCAAATGAATATGCTACTCAATATGGATACCAAGGTGGTTATGCACGCAATAGTTCATAGAATCTATATGCACTAAATGCAAATGAATATTGTTATCATACCTTCATAATTGATTGTTTAAACATGGAGACTATTCTTTCATGCCTGTTACGTTCATTCTTTTTAACAGTTAGATTCTTGTTTAAAAATATTAAAGGTATTTCATTAGCAACATTCCTTTGAGTTAAAGTCAATCAATTGTTATTGTCCTTACAAGGCATTAGATAAATTTTGAGGTCTAAAATGGGCTTCCTAAGGAATATTATAAAATAATAGTAGAAATAATAAAATAAGATTAGAACACATCAACAAATTTTTGAGGGAAAAAGAAAAATATATTTTTTCAACTCGTATTTTCAACTTATCTCCCTACGATTTTATTCAAATTTCAAGTGGGAGTGTTCATTGAATGCATAATTTAATTCTTCATCCAAGGAGTACCCATGTTGCATATTTTGATGGACCCTGCTATATGAAAAATGGGAATACATGAAAAACGTGATTGCAATCATGTTTTTTCATGTATTTCTCATTTTTCATGTAGTAGGGTCCATCGAAAGTATGCAACATGACTACTCCTTGAATGATGAATCAAATTCCGCATCTAATGAGTGCACATTTTTTCATATATTTCTCATTTTTTATGTATCAGTGTCCATAAAAAATATCCAACATGGCTACTCCTTGGATGAGTAATTAAATTTTTCATCCAACAAGTGTTCCCATTCAAAATTCAAGTAAAACCGTAAAATACGAGTTGAAAAAGTAGTTTTTTTTTTTTTGATCTTCTTATTTTTTTACTCCAAAATGGTGAATCATCCCCCATGGTTGACATCATCATCTTGAATGCTATTGGTTCTTATAAAGTTTATTTTGGTTGTAAATTTTTGTTTTAAAACCCATTTTTGACCTCAAAATTTCTCTTATGAAAACATTTGAAAATTTTCAATTATGTTTTCCTGCTTGGGTTTATAATTTTTATGTTTAACTACAAGCCCATGGGATACTGCAGCATGGTGGACTCATTCACATCAACAAACTCCTTATCATTATCCTTGTCCATCTTATGGAAGTGGATATGGTTATATGACACCTCCTGCTACTCCTATAGTAGGTTCCACTTCAAGTGGAGCTTTTCAGAGAGGAATTATTAGGTTCCCTGTTGGGCTTTCTCAAAAGCATCAACAATTTTGGGAAGCATAGGTGAGAGGTTATATCAAATGAATTTCAACATTTCTTTTTTTCTTTTCAAATTTTATTCTTGTAGATGTAATTTGATGAGCCATATATGTGATTGCAAAAGAAATGCATGTTTTATGTTGGCGACTATTGTTGGTTGTAGTCAGTGGAAAATGTGAAACTTTGGTGTGCATTGCCTCGAGTAGAGTCTGAAATTGTTGCATATCATGGTAGGCTTATGAAATTGAAGTCAAATGTTTTTGCATTGAAGGGACATCATGTTGTTGCTGTAGATGGTTATGTTGTAGCAAACACTGCCACACAAAATGCTAGAACAGGTAGAAATAAGAGATCCATTGGTGTGACAACTAATCTGCCTTCATCTGACAATTTCTAGCCTAGATCTTGGGGAAGAAAGGTTACAAATTGTAAGATGGTGACGAAAGACTAGGAAAATAATGACAGTGAGAAAGACAAAGCAAACCCAAAGAAAAAGAAAAAGTAAGCACTCTTGTAGTAATCGTGCACCCACCAAACCTTCATGTTGCTGAAGAGGAGCAAGAGAAGATTCAACCAATGTTCACTAATGGCAATGAATTTGAACTTGAAAAAACTAAATCTATGCTCAATTCAAATTTCCCAACTGTAGTTGTATGCCATAAACATGTGTTCACAAATGATGCTAATAATATTCAATATAGCATTATAAACTAGATAATTTCTTTTGGAGCACCTCTTCTTGTAACGCAAAGGAAAGAAAATGGGAACAAGCACACTATAGACAGAAAGGGTCCTCTTTTAGGGCTTCCACAAAATCTTAACAATTTTTTAGAGAACAAGATTTTATAATTTGGTGAAAAAAATTGTACTTCTTACAAACGTGTGAATAAAAAGGTCATATGTTGCTCCTAATGGTGATGGTGTGAGGAATATGGTGCTTGAGAGTAGAATGCACCCTTTTTATAACCATGGGCATGTTATGGGATCAAACACAATGCGTCGAAGATGCTTTCTGCCTGGGGCTATGTTTGTGAGGATGCCTCTGAGGAGTAAGATGATGTGGTTCCATCAAGAAATGAAGAAGAAAATGAGGAAATGGAGGAGGAGGGAGATTCAACACTTGATGAAGGAAGGAGGCCAAAGGGGGATGGTATTTTAAGATTAAACTCGGTCTCTGGGATCCCTAAATATTTGCCTCAGAGGAATAGATGGTATAATTGTTGAACTTCTTGATATCTAGAGTTTTTTTCTTTCCTTCCTCCAGCTACTTTCTGATCTAGTAAGAACAATTGTTTCTTTCATTTACTCATCTTCTTGTTGTGTTTTCACTTCTTGGGATAGTTTCTAAGGAAGTCTGCCTCAAGCTTTTGTATATGACAAAATAGTTAATCTATTGACCTTACATATAAAGTGTTGGATGTGTGTTATATTCTTTCCAAAGATAAAACCTTAGTTTTATCTTTTATCTTTTTATTGATTAGTTTTTTTATTTAATTTTAATTTTTTATTTAAATTTTATTTTTATTGTTATTTTTTAGTTTTGGTTTGACATGATATTATATTGACATATTATTTAAAAAAATTGTTTTATTCTAACATTCAAATTTAACATTCGAAAATATTTTTCAAAACTAGTCATTTTATTATAACAATTGAAATTAATTGTCTTTACATCGCTGTCTCTATTTAATCATGCCATGATCTGACTCTCCATCTCGCCCGGACGATGAACCACACTAGATGGTTTGAAACACGTTGACAAAGCTATTCTTGTGTGATTATTACCAAAAGTTTTCTCAATAATCCTCATATGGATCACATAAGCGTGAATTCGAATAAAATATTATTATTATTATTATTGAATATTTAAATTTATATATTTAATTTTTTATTGGTTTAACTATTATGATGGAATTTAATTTTCACATTAACACAACTCACATATTGCAACATTTTGAATACTCTATGCAACTTTAAATTATTTGTTTCCCATTTAGGTCGTTTATATTTATTACTATTCAAAGTGATCATTCTAAACAATGGTGTAATATGAACTCTAACCATATTACTATCTCACCACTTGTTCTTATACTAGATTGAATATCTTCCATATCTCAGGACCACCATTTTTGTTCACCTTTTACTATCCATCTTTATTTTCTTTCTTGGCATTGGAACAAAGGACATGATGCAATGGAATTCCACATAGTCAGGGCCCTCAACACACTGGACCTTTGAAGAGATACCTAACCTCTGAGCTTGTTCAACCAGTCTATCCCTGACCTCCAGTGAGACATTAGAAACCCTTCTATTTCAAATGTTGTTGTATATATATTCGAAGGGTAAAAAAACCCCAAAACACTATTGACGTGCCCTTTCACCTCTTGGTGCAAATGCTAGTTTATTCCATTAGGAGGTATTTTACAACTCAATATGGGGAGATGTTGTCACATAATGTCTCTATATAAGGGCATAGTCTTACTAATACATGTTTTGGCATTTTTGGCTCACAACACAATTTTGGAGGAGATTGTGATATCTTGTTTAAAATGCTTTTTTAAATGCATAGATGGATTTAGCGGCCTAAAAATCCCTTGGAAATTTGAATTATGTAGATTACATAACTCAAACATATGAATCCAAAAAATATCTACCACAATTGACCAAAAAAAATTCTTGCAAAAGGTTGATAACATATATTAGTTAGACTATGCTTCTATGTATCTACATGCCAAAAAAGTAAATAATTACGTCTTGGGAAATAGAAAAAAAAATCCACTTAATTAGTTTGTAATAAGAAACATAATGAGTACTTCCCCATATTATGTTTTAGGGAGGGACAACTAGGGGAGGGTAGGGCTACCACCCCTCCAAGAATAAACATGGGGACCTATTGCAACCCTTCCCCCATGTTAATTATTCAAGCATTATATTCTATATCTAACAAGTGTCTACACAACAATCCATGTAATTCACAAATGATATATGCAGCCATCTTTTAATTCCTGAGGATTTGACATTCCTTTCAAAGTGCATATATGCAAGTGGAAACCTCCAAATCCTACTGTGATTGTTATTATCAATCTAGTGCGCCATGAAAATTCGTCATTTTGTGAGGTGCAGTGCATTTGGTCTGTGTACCAGCCAATTTTGACACAACCCAGCTTCTAACGTTTGATTCAAGTTCAATTATGACAAAAATCAATGACATTTAGGGACTCAAGTTCTCGCGTGGGGATTTCATTGCAAGGTGGCAAGGAATTTTGGTTTAAATTATCAACTCAAAGGTGTAATTCATTATTGGTATATTGTTTCTATTTGGAGCCAAGCTCCACTTCATATTTTTAGTTTGTCTTTTAGTCCCTTCACCTTGGGTCAAGCACTTGCTAGCTCCTTATTTGATTCCTCTCATTGTTCAAGTATTGCTACCTTTTTCTCATTTCTTGTCTTCCTCCTTAGCTCAACATATTCTTGGTTATGAAGGAAAATCCTATGTCTCCTCTGTTTGATTTGTTTTTGGGTTAGATATAACCTGGTCTATACTCTCACGCCTCCCTAGTCTAGCCTTGCATCCACTCCTTATCTCCCCTTCCCTTGCCTCCCTCCTAGCTTTTCCCCTTCTCACTTGAATTTTGATCCCAACATTTTCTTATTGGTATCCATGCCTAGACAATGTGTTATGTCCAAAAGAGGAGCGACTTATTACGATGAGATGGTTTTCTTGAGATCAATTGTGTAGAGGCCTCAGCATTTTTTTCCAGAGACAATACTCCACCTCGAATTCAAGAGGAAATAATTGATGTCCAAAAGGGGAATAACCATGGAATGTGATTTTTTTTTTTAGTGTGGAAATTTAAGGCGACTTCGTCAAATGGATCTCAGATGTTGGGCACACAAGGGGAAGACTTAATCAACGCATGTACACCATAGATATATACTCTCAAATGAAAAAGATATCTAATGGCACATGAAAATGAAGGTTTATAAGAAATCTGACTAAGGTTAGACGAGTTGCAACTAACAACTAAAGGATTAGATCAATACTTGTAATGGATTGAAGGCCATCTTAGCCTCCATATAGATACAAGATGCTCATAAGGGAGCATCAAAGGCCCATTTATATCAAGGAATTAGAATCTCTCGAGATGAGTTGATGAATTTTTTCCACTCTCATAATGTTTTTTTTTTTTTTTTTTTGTTGGTTTTCTAGTTTTACAGGAATGATAGCTCAAGCAAGCCACACGCATCATACTATCGATATGGTGATTTTGAACTCTCAAAATAATGTCAAGTTTTGGATGCTCAAAAAGCTCTAATTCTGCTACTACGCGCCAACCTTTATTTTATCTCTAATGAAATGAACTACTTTTACTGATTTACTAAAAAAAGTAATGAATACATTTTTTATATTCATGAGCCATTAATGAAATTAGTAAAATTGTAGTCTTTTTATTAATTAACAAAGAACAAAAAAAAATTAAATTATATTAGTAGTTTATCTACATCTTAGTACAACAAAAATATTGTCATATAATATATTTTATATGACCAAAAAAAGTTAAATTAAACAAAAAAAAAATAATATTTATTTCCATCATGAATATGAAAACATCAAAAAAATACAAATGAGCAATACTTCCATCTTAAACTTAGATGCAATGTTTTTATTATGTATATATTTAAAAAACATAAAATTAAATAATAAAAAAATATTACCATTATTAAATTTGATTCTAAATATTTGAATAAATAATTTACCTATTTTAATATATATCCAAATATTCTTTTCTTGTTAATTTTTTACAAATAATTATAAAATCACAATTAAACAACTATATTATTTAATATGTGTATCCAATGCCTCTTGGTTAGTTAGAATTAGAAATGATTTTAAATCTCAACCAAACAGATCTATATTTTTTTATATATATTGGTAGATGTTTTTTGTTAGTTAATCATCTAAACAAATTATTTTAATGTGTTTAATTTATTTGTGTTATTTTAATTTTAATTATGAAAAAGAATTTGAGTTTTTTTCTAATGAGTTTGTAATTATTATTAATTTAAAATTATATTTTTGAAATATATAAATAACATTTAATATTATAAAAACATTATATATTTAATACTTTTTTAAATAATTAAAAATAAAATTAAATAATACTATAAAAATTCTTCAAATATTTAAACTTTTAATTTACCTAATTTAATTTTTTCTATTTCAATATTATTATAATATTACTATACTATTATGAAAAAATAAAAAAAAGAAGAAGAGACTAAGTTGAAATGAAATCATAAAATAACTGCACTTTATGAAAGCCAATTTAAATTTATAAATTAAATTGATTGGATTTCATACATTAGAAGTCTCTTTTCAATAAAATTCGTATGCATATTGGAATTTTGATTATATCAATGTTTGAATTTATAATTTTCGAGAAAATTTGACTGAAGGTTGGGATTTATAGAAAATTTGAAGGGTGCTTGGAAATGTGATTGTATCAATTTTCGAGAAAATGTGAATGGAGGTTGGAATTTATAGAAAATTTGAAGGAAGGGAGGTTGGAAAGGTGATTGTATCATTGTTTCACCATTATGATTAGTTTTTAGGAAATTTTATTTAAATGTTGGAATTTTGCAAACGTGGAAGTTAAATGAATATTTTTTATAAAAATAAAAATAAAAGAAGTGTTTTTTTATTATTATTTTTTAAGTATTTTATTTAAGGTTATGCGTTTATAAAAAATGTCCTTGTCATATAAAAAATGATAGATGAATATTTTGATAGTGTAAATAAACATAGAAGAATGATATGAGGTAAATAATGAAAAGATGAGAGAAGCACTTTTTAGGTGAGATAAAGTTTTATTAGGAGAGTATATACATGTATTTATTTATCCAAAAAAATATTACATAAATAGAATTACAAAATAATTGAGGAGTTAGAACATATTCCTCATAGGTAGGATATAAAAAATATAATTAAAATTTAATATCAACCAAATATAACAAGAAGTAACCAAAGTTTAATAATATCTTATTTGAAAAAATTCTCT
>APFE031521608.1:172387-203386 GCA_000404065.3 Pinus taeda | reverse complement strand
TTTATCATGCTGCCCATTATCATGCTTTCCATTATCACATACAGCATGCTGCCCATGCATCATGTACATCATGCTTCCCTTGCTGTCCTTCTGCCTGTATAGTGCTGTTGTCCATACATCATGCTGCCAGCAGACCTAATTTGTCATGCTGTTACCTACAAGAAATCAACACAGATCCTTCACACTGTAATACTAGGTTCAACCTTCTGATTACGGCCTCACAAACTGTGGTTAGGAGGGCTATGTATAAGGCCTTTTGTGACAGCAATAAGGAGCCTTTCTGACCTGCGTATGTGTCTTCTTGACAGCAGATTAGGGCAGCTGTTGCTGCGTAACTTGACCTGTGTTTAGGGCACATGGGACTGCATATAAGAGCCTCCATAAACAACGTATAAGGGCAGTTGATTAGGCCTCTAGTAAGGCTTGTGTTTAGGGCATAAGGGCACTTCTAAGACAGCAGTTGTATCTCCTCCTTTAGGACTGTGTTTAGGTCATCATTAGGGCTTCCTGAATCTTGGACAGCGTTAAAGCCTCTCCTTGCTGTGTTATAGAGTCTAATTACTGCGTAATTAAGGACCTTCATGGACAGTGTATAGAGCCTCCCTTTAACTGTGACTTAGGGCTTTTTTGTTGACTGTGTATTAGGGCTTCTTGAACAGCGTTGGATCTCCTTCAACATCGTACAGCAGCTAGGGCATCATCCAAGGTCAACGAATTCTTCTAAGTGTCTCTCCTTCACCAATAACCCAAGATGTGGAGAGGAGGAGATCACTTGAAGAATGTGTGTTCAAATGACTTCAAATCCTCACCAATTTATACTAAAACGTAGATGATGAGTAACAGTCTATTGGCCTCTGAGCCTACAATGTGCTGTCGCTTGATAATATTACATAAACAATAAATTCATATCTCCATAAATACTTATCGGAATCGGATGATCTTTGGATCAATCCTACACCTCTCGACGAGAGGGATCCAATAAAAATATCAGCTGACATAAATAAGCTGACCCACATGGAGTTTGGCCCTAGTTGCCAATTTAACAGGATAGAAGCTCAAATTAGGGAGAGCACCTCTCCTTTTCTTTATTTGTAATGTTTATTGCTGGATAATCCCAGCATGGTCTAGAAAAAAGGAATATTCCATTTGGACGGTTTTGAGTAGATACTATTTAAATTATTTTTACCAAAGGATGAAATGGATTTTGATTTGACTCAATGGTCATTTAGACAACTGGGATAAATGTGCCTGTGTTTATGCTGTAGATATACACGTGAAATTGCTCATGGTTTTTGTATCAACATGATTATCTCTACATAAATACATAGACACATAGTAAGTGTCTATATCTTTATTCATATTTCCAATAGCGTGGACATATGTATGTCCTTTTTGTAGAAGAATCTGAGGCGTTGACAAGTTCAAGGATTGTTGTTACATAGAAGCAGTCTAGTGGGATATTAAGGTGTTAAAAAGCTACAATAGTGGAGGATTTGTCTCTAAGGAGTTTGCTGAATGTTACAAATGCCAAATAGGCTGAGATGCTAAGCAGAAGACTAGTCCTTACATTGCTAAGTATACTAGAGTGGTAGAACAAAATAACTAGACGCTGGTCGATATCCATTGCTTATTACTTACAGATTTTGATAGTTGTTTTGGTAGAAGCAGTGCAATGACCACAACTGTCAAGAATTGGAGGTATTGAGGGTGTTACAGAGCATTATGGCTGAAGGGGCCTATAATGGGAGGTGATTATTTGTTGTGCATCTAAAGGGAGAAGCTCCTTGGGATCCAACAAGGGAATTAAAGGATTACAAAATGAATTCCAAAATTTAGTGGTCTTAGTTAGCATTTAATGGAGAGAATCCCAAGAATAAATGCAATGACAAGTGGCTGAGATTGACAATCCCAAGGAAAAGTTGACTTTCCAAGTGGCTGAGATGACTGTTGGGTAATCCTGTAGGTGGCAGTGAGCTATCCCAAGACTGCTGGTGCGAGTTCCTTGCTGGCTGGCATGTTATCTCTGTGAGAATCTGTGTACAATCTTCTTGTTTCCATGTGTGAGCATGTGGGGGATAAGGGAGAGTCAAATCCCACCAAAAACTCAACCATATCCTGGTGTTTAGACAGCTGTTATGATGACTGTTGTGTGGAAAGATGCTAACTCTTTGTGATAAGTGGAGGAGATGGGGAAGTTAACTCCCCTTTTGGCTGCCAACTATCTCAAACAAAACTGCTGGCACTTAAGATATGACCTCGGCCTCTTAGAAGACTGAGTTTGGCCCTCATTTCGTGGGATTTGGTCTCCCTAACAACCAGTGCGAAAGAGCCATTCGACCTTGTCTTATGTGGCTGTCCAATCATCATTTTAACTCAATTCTTGACTTGAATTTAATATCCATGTCATTTTCCTTGACTCCTTTGACTTGGAAAACATAATAAATATTCCATCACTTATTGAATTTTTGTATTTTTTGTCCTTCTTGGCACTTGCATTAGAGAAAGTGGATTTTCAAGGGGAGATAGCCATTTTTT
Organism: Pinus taeda; assembly: GCA_000404065.3. Taxonomy (NCBI): domain Eukaryota; kingdom Viridiplantae; phylum Streptophyta; class Pinopsida; order Pinales; family Pinaceae; genus Pinus; species Pinus taeda. Next base: position 200,851 of record APFE031521608.1, on the reverse strand, counting down.
GACCCCCAAAGATGGTCTTAGGATAATGTTGGTGTTCTAAGCATGAATTTCGAGATCTCACATACCACCACCATCTCCTAGAGCCACTTATTTACAACATTACATAGAAAATTAATTAAAATTCCGTCCTACGGGAAATTTTGATTAATTAAAAAATCCCAGAAAAACTTAGAAAAATCACCAAACATCTCTTTAAGGTGTAGAACCATATCAGATTTGCTTGATGGAGGTTGTAGGAATGATGTGGATTCAAAAGTTTACCGGTTTCTCTATGCATGTGGGATACCAGTTTCTTCACTCACCTTATTGGCATGAAATGGTTTTTGCCATAAATGATGCCCCTAAAGGATACAAGAGCCCTGGGTATGACAAGGCTAGAACCGTTGGACTTGATCATGGAAAAAGAAAAAATATCACATTCTTTGAGTAAAATGACAAATTCTTGGACTGAGCATGGGGTGTCCATTGTTTGATGGATGGACAAACGTAAAAGGCAAGCCATTGATAAGTGTTCTTGCTATGTCTGTTAGTGGTGCCATCTTTATTTTAGCATATGATTACTCAGAGATGTACAAGACCGACATCAACATTGCAGAACCATTACTTGAAACAATTGAACGTATTGGGCCATACAATGTCATCCAAGTCATCACTAATAATGTTGCTAATTACAAGACAATGGGAGCAATTATTGAGGATAAATACCCCAACATATTTTGGTCTAGGTGTTTGGTTCACACAATGAACCTTTTGATGCATGATATTATTAAGAACAAAAACCAACAATACAGATGGATTGGTGATTTGTACAAGAGAGACAAACAAATGATAAAATTTATTACAAATCATAGCAATACCCATGGGCTTTTCTGTAGTCACTCAAGATTGGAGCTGTTGAAGATTGCGAAGACTAGATTTGCTAGCTATTACCTCACCTTCAGGTGCCTTTTGAAGGTAAGAGAGTCATTGGCTAGCATGGTATCAAGTCCAAACTGGCAGGTATTAAAGGAAAGGGCTACAAATGCAACTGACAAGCAAGGTTTTGAACTGGTGGAGGAGACTGCTCTTTATGGTCATTTTTGGGCACATGTGAGGCAAGTATTGGAATTCACCAAGCCCATTTATAGCATGATTCTTTTTGCAGATATAGATAAACCAGTGATTGGGGAGGAGTATGAGCAGATAGATACCATGTTGGGGCAAATAAAAGATATTGTTCAGAAAGATGATCCCAACATGTATACACTGATTCACAATTGTGTGTGTACACGGTGGAATAAACTTAATGTTCCACTACATGCCTTGGCGTGTATCCTTTTGCCAAAATACTACTCTCCATCTTGGTTTGACCAACCTGCACCTCAGGGTGGGGTTAGGGTCAAACCCCGTACAGATCCAGAGGTACAAGAGGGATAGTTGAAAGCATTAGACAAGATAATCCCTGATAGGGAGGAGTGTGTTAATCTGCGTCTTGAATTAGGAAGATGCTTTAGTTGAACTGGTTTGTTTGGTTCTTTCCATGCAATGGAAGATAGGGATAGATTTGATGCTCTCACATGGCGGGAAGCATATGGCGGCATGGGACTTTTGCCAGAATTGGCACAAAAAGTTCTCTCATAGGTTGTAAATACTTCTTCTATAGAGAGGTGTTGGAGCACCTACAACTTCATACATAATGTGAGAAGAAACAGAGTCAATGAAAATTGGGCAAAAATCTTGATTTATGTGCACTGCAACTTGAAGTTGTTGAGTCATTACTATGATCGGGCTTATGAGGATCCAACATATAAAATTTGGGACAACCACCTAGAGGACAATAATTTGGATTTACATCTTGAAGAACTGGAAGCAAAACTTATGAGAGATGAAGATGAAGCCATGCCACCCACACCATCTAGTACCAGTGCTAGTGCTCGAGTTCCAAGTCTTGTTGCTTTGCTGCCTCCTCCTCCATGTACATCCTCATGTGGAGGGCATGTGCCTTTTGGTTTTGGTTGTGGTACTGTGCGGGAGGAGATTCCTAGAATACCACCACGACTTGCACATAAATTAGACATTTCTCGTGGCAAGAGGAAGCTGTAGATAATAGATTTACTTGTCTTTTCTAGTTTCTTGTAGTTTAAATTTTAATCACTGTTGACTCTTTCATATTTATTATAATATTTTTTGTAAACAACATATGAAAATTTAAGTTTGAACTTTGAAGTTTGAAGTTGGCAATTATAACTCATTGGTAATGAATTATGAATATGATGCTTTGTGAATGTTGAAAGTTGTTTCATTTCATTTCATTTCAATAAGACTTCAACTAGCATTTCACGATATCCCTAAGCAGTTTAGGGTTTCAAACATTCACATTAGCATACTCTTCAGTTAAGGTTTTCCAGAACCTGTCTAAGGTTCTACATAGTCAATCAAGAATATGAATGGGGTGGGTAGATTTATCAAGAGATGAATCACCAAAACAAGAATCACTAAGATTAAATATAGCTAGTCATAACAAAGTTAGTAATAGATCATCAAATGAATAATCCTTTCACTCAATGTATTTAAAGCATACCTTTGTTTCTTGACTAACCTTGTCTTGAGAGATCCTCCTCCTTTTTGATGTTTTCCTTGTCTTGAAAGATCCTCCTTCTTTTGGATATTTTCCTAATCAAGACAACAGAGGGAGAAAGGGGATTAGTATTTTAATATAATCAAATCTAAATGAGTACATGAGCCTAAGACTGAAAAGACATGAAATACTTATCTTTGGAGTTGTTGGGGGCTCCTTCCAAAGTTGAGGGAAACCTACAAACTTAAAACAATACAAAAATGTCTTTTCCAAAATATGTTAAAAACTTATAAATTCTAAAACATATAAAACAAGATATGTAAAGTTACAAGCAAAAGACTTAATAGTGAACTGTGAAAGTCCTTAATGCCGAGTTCTTCGGGCTTGACTTTCTTTGAGTCTCCTTCTATAGCAAGGTTGGCTTGATCTCTTCCTCTCTTCTTATTCTTTGGATTCTCGGGACAATCACTTTTATAGTGACCCTTCATATGACATTGATAGCATTCTATCTTGGACATGTCAACTTTATTCCTCGGTCCCTTCGATCTCTTTCCTTTATGATGAGCAACATAAGCATTTGATACTCCTTCAGGATTGACAACCATTGAGATCCTTAATTCTTCTTGACTACAGGCAGTCCATAATTCTTCAAAGGTGGGAGCTACCTTCCAACTATTGAGACCTGTAGCAAATGCTGCACCCCAAGAGGGTGGCAATTCTAATAGAGCAGTGATCACCAGTTCTTTGTCCGGAACAATTTCATCGATGCCGAAGAGATCATCCTTGCATTTAACTATCTTCACAAAGAAGGTTGCCACAATATCTTCTTTAGCCATCTTTGTAGTCCTCAGCTCATTCTTCAAACTTGCTACTTGACCAATGTTCTTAATAGTGAACAACTTTGACAAGGCTTCATACATCTCCTGAGCATGATCGATGTTAGCTATGTATGGGACAAAATTGTCCTTTATTCCTCCTACCTTCAGAGTCATGGTCACCAATTCTAAATCCCTGAATTTCGCTTTGTCAGCATCACTGGCTTCTTTTGTAGGCTTCTTTACATTTCCGTTTACCAAATCTAGTACCTTGTTCTTCTCGAGGATTAGGTCAATCCTCTTCTTCCAAGTTCTGAAATTAGATGCTCCTTCAAGTTTGTTCTCACCCTTGATTGAGTTAGACGTCTTCCTTAAATATGATAAACTCCTTCCCTGAGATAGTACCTATGAATGAATCAAGTGCTTGAGACTGCCTTTTTCTTCCTTCTTCACCAAAGCTTTGATACCATGTTAGAAAATCAGAAAGGCAGAAAGTTTTTCTTGTTCTTGATAACTATGTGTGATGTTTCTTATTATTACGATTCTTTATATCTTCTTTCTTTAGTTCATCAAGCAATTACCAAAAGCAGCAACGCATAAAACAATAGACACTAGATGGCACATGCTGGGGCAAAACCCCCTTCGAGGGGAAAACCTAGTTAAGTTAATTCTTCTTTTCAATAGTATTCGAGACTGTTCACCCTAGACCAAGACCAGACTTTCCCTCCACACCAAGTCAACCTCCTAGAATTTTGACCTCTTTCCAGCAACTTCGACTAGGTAGCAACTTATGGCAACTGGCAGCTTCCGACAATAGTGAAACTTGGAAGACTTCGATCTCCCAATCTAGGACATGAAACAAAGAGAGAGAAACACCGAAATTTTGATTTTCCTTGTCTCCTTAGGCTTCCCCAAACTCGCATTCACTTCAGCTTCCCGGCAACAAACTTCGCACCTTTTCCCAACTACAAGAGAACTTCGCTCTTCTGCCTAGCTAAAAGAGATTTTTGCACTTCTTCCCGGCTACAAGAGAATTCGAACTTGTGAGAGAATGATACTCCAAATGAATTCGATGAGCTTCCTTTTATTGGCTTCTTGTGGGGTCGAATAGGGTCTTTAGGCCGACTTGATCTTCTTCTAGGCCGACATGGTGTGGAGGTTACATAATTCATATTTGACTCAATACTTAACCTTTTTACACGATTCAAAAACCCAAGAAGGGTCTCTTCAAATGTACAATAACTCTATAGACTCAGAATAAATCCTAGCAGTCCTCAATGGGGACTTTGACCTAAAACACAGTGACCCAAGCATGAAACCCATGCTTTAATAAGTCACAATAATAATAAAAAAAATTCTTTTCTTTATTCTTTTGACAAGTACATTACATAATGACTCAAGTACATTGTTGAGGACCGGGCATAGTTACATTTTCTAACACGAATGAGATGTGGACGACTTCTGCATGCCTAGACACAATGCCTGTGCAGAAGTACTTGCCTGAGCTACAAAATTCAATACTCCTTAACAAGGGAGGTTCTTTTGGAAGAATCTCCTTCATCTGGATCTTTATTAAATACCACCATGTCATCTTTTGTTGTAGCTGGTCCCTCTGAACTGGAAGGCTTCCCTGCTACCTGTGTCAGAATCTTATCTAAATACTTGTTTCTCTTGGCCATACTTGTAGGATCTTTCCCTTGAGCGTCCATTGTTGTTAGATTAGAACACTGAGTCCCTAGTATCAACTCAGTCTTCAGAGCCTCTTGCTCAATCTCTATCACTAACATCGATCCTCGATCCAAGATCCCCTTGGATCTGCTTGTAGGCTAGCCCTACAAGTTGTACAACTTACCCTTTTTGACACCAAGCTTCACTGTTGTGTCTTGGGTAGCTCCCTCTGAACATATGGATACTTTTCCCTTCTGATACTCAACTTCATACCCTACGTCCTCTAGAGCTGAGACTGAGAGCATGTTCGTTTTAAACTTTGGGACATATAACACCTCTACCACCTCTAGAGATCCTCCTACTTCAAGTTGGAATAACATTGTTCTTTTTTATTTTTATTTTTGGTAGCATCAAACATGTGTTCTATTCTTGATTTGTGTCTACGAGGCTAAGGAACATGACATCTCCAAAACCTAGAAAAGGTTTGGGGAGAAAACACCTAGAAACCACTCAATTAAGTTAATTGATCAATAACTAAAAAATGCCTAAGTTTAACTTAGGGAAATTGATTAATTAACAAAAATTAATTGAGGAGATTGACTTATGCTCTAGAGACTTCTAGAAAATGACTTGGATCAAGTCTAAGATGATCTTAGCCATCGATCATGATTAGATCTTGGTAGTTGGTGTTCCAGTGGGAGATTATAAGAGCAAGTCGATGAGATGGAGATAGAAATAATTGTGAGGGAGAGCAAGGCAAATCGAGCTACCTAGTTGCAGTGATTCAGCAAGGGAGAAGTTCTAGCCAGAGAAGAACAACAACAAGGGTTTGCAGTAGTGAGAGTTTCTAGAGAAATTCTATATTGGTTTTCCTGTTTCCAGCAGCTGGGAAGGGAGGCCAAAATTTCTAGCATAAAGCCCAAGTTCTGTAGTGCGAGTTGCCTAGTTGCCAGAGCGAGTTGCCCAAAGATGTTCGATTCAACTACTATTGCCAGGATCTAACACCCGTAGGCGTAGGGAATTGTTTTTGAGGAAGAAATAGGTAGGACAACTCAATTGGAGGGGTTTCTAGGGCAGATCAATTTATCGAGAGATAGCAGTGCTTACTCCCATTTTGGATGATTGAATTTTCTAGGGAGTGTGAGTTGCCTAGTGAGGGCTAATTGAGTTGGAGAGGGGGAAAAATAATATTCCTAGTTGAGATATAATTTTTGGAGCTAAGCCAGGGAGGCCAGTAGTTGTAATTCTCTATTTGCTGCATAATAAAATAAACCCACATCTGCTACATTGGTTTACCCTTCTGGTTTTTCCTGGGGACTATTGGTCCAAAAATAATGTTGATTTTTATGTGTGTGCATCTATTTCTTAGTTCCTGATTTTCTTTTCCACAACGTATTTCATGGTGAAGATTGCAATTGTGAATTATTCGTAAATTGTTGTAAACAACTAAACTGCTAACACCTAGGAGAATAATATCTAGTAATTGCAATCAAGGAATTTTCAGTGTTCCACGGGGTCGCATCCCCCCACCTGGGGGTTGGGCTTCCTAGCTCCTTGGCACTCTAGGGACTTGGGGATGAGAGGGGGTCGTTTCCCCACACTCGCAAAAAACAGGGTATGCAAGGGAACTTGCAAGGGGTCGTTTATGCAAAAGGGGTCGTGCAGGGTTGTAAGGGGTCGTCGGGGGTCGTTTCCATTGACCAATTTCAAAATTTTTTTAATGATTTTTTTTTAAATCATAATTTTTTATTGTCTTTACTATTTCTAGCTGCAACGGTTTCGTTTTAACTATTATTTCATTGTTCAAGTTTAACCCATCGCCCGACGCCCATCCAAGTTTCTAATGCCGCCATTGCTGCTGAATGCCATTGTTGCTGGATGCCAATGCCAACACTGCCATCGCTGCTAGACGCCGTCGAAACCTCCATCGCTATTGGTCGCCGTCGAAACCTCATTGTTGAACCATTGCCAGTGTTAGACGCAACCTCACCCATCAAATTTGCAAGTTTGCAGCGTGTAGCCTTGGCCATCTACCTTCTTTGTGCCTATAGCCTTTGCCCATTGACCTTCATTGTGCCTCATTATGCCATCGCAAACTTGAGACTTGTCACTTTGCCTCATTGTGCCGGCATTGGCGCGCCACTTGCCTCATTGTGCCGGCATTGGCGTGCTACTCGCCTCATTGTGCTTGTAGTCAACTTTGAAGTTTGCACTTGCAGTTGCAGGTAGCCCATCGACATTGAAGTTTGCAAATTTCAGGCTGCAACCCATCGACTTTACCACAGTTTGCACAATAAGTAACATGAACATTGATGATTGCAGCTTATCACTGCGTTGTCTTTTTTTATTTTTTTTTGTAAATTGTAATTTTTTTTAATTTTTCAGTGTTGACTGTGTGCATGTAGGCTGTCACTGTGTTTTTTTTTTCAATTGTTTTGTAAATTTTGAATTTTAAAAACTTTTCAGTATTGAAACTTGACTATGGGCCCGTCACTATGTTTTTTTTTCATTTTTTTTGTAATTTTGTTTTTAATATTTCATTGTTGACTGTGTATTAATTTTTTCTTGTAAATTTAAACAAACTGTATAGTTTTAGTGTTGAATGTGTGTGTTAGTACTAGTCACCCTATGTAATTATTTTTATTTTTATTTTTATTTTCACTATGTACCAATAATCATTATGCATATGCCATAAAGCAGCAAGCCTAAAGGTTTTATTAAAAATAAAATTTAAATTTAAACGGTAAACCCTTGTTGTAGGCTGCAACCTACAAGTTACATTCAGCTTACAACTATGAGTCAGAGTTACTCTGGGAACAGTGACAACAGCTACAGTGGTAGTGAGCCACATGATGCACAAGAAGAAATTCAAAGCAGTCATAGGAGGGCAAGAAATCAGAATAGGCCTTTGCATGGTGTATATTTTGAAGGCCCACCAAGTGATCTGGAAAAATTTGCGAAGGAGACATTTAATTCTCTAAAATTGCTTCTAATCTTTGTAACTGGACTTTCGAAAAAAATTCCAAAAGTTGGTGGTTGCTCACGTGATTGGGTCTGCAATATTTGTGGCCATCACTTTGTTGGTAGCTATACCAGGGTGAAGCAACATATTTTGGCTATTACAGGTAAATGAGTCAATATATGTCCCTCAAAGAACCTGAATCTAGCTCAAAGACAACGACTTTGGAGGCTAGAAAGGGCAGTCACTGGAAAAGGACTATTTTCTAGCTGAAATGTTGATCCATCCACAGATATGCCTCCATCCAATGCTTCATCAAAAAAGGCAAAGGGTGCATCTCGTTCTTGTGCAATGGGTGCTACAGTGTTTGGGGACTACAATGTTCTAAATCGAGATGACACAGATGATGCAATTGGAAAATTTCTTTTTGCCAATGGAATTCCCTTCCATGTTGTTCGTTCTCCTTATTACAAGGAAATGGTCCAAGCAATTGCAAGAATAGGGCCTTCATATGTACCACCCGGAGAACATAAGCTCAGAACAACAATTTTAGATAGACAAGTGTCCAAAATTAATGTGCAAAAAGAGAGAATGAGACAAACATACTTGAGGTTTGGTTGCTCTATTGTTATGGATGGATGGACTGACATCTGAAAACGCCCACTAATCAACATCATAGTGACATCTTCAGAAGGTCCATTCTTTCTTAAAGCTGTTGACTATTTTGGAAAGCGCAAGGATGCATCTTTCTAATTTGAGCTTCTTCGAGAAGCTATAGAGGATGTTAAGCCTGATAGTGTGGTGCAGGTTGTGACAAATGCAACAACAATTTGTAGATCAACTGGTTATTGAGTCAAAGCAGGTATCAACATATTTTTTGGACTCCTTCTTGTGTGCATGCACGCAATAATGCACTGAAGGACATTGGCAAGATTTAGTGGATATCAGACTTGGTGACAACTGCTAGAAATGTCTAGATGTTTATCTGCAACCACCACACTTTCTTGGCCATGTACAGGGCTCATATGAGGAAGGAATTCCTCAAGCCCACTGATATTAGATACGCTAGCTATTATCTCTTATTGGAGAGGATGCTAGAGGTACAAGCACCTCTACAATCCTTGGTTGTGAGTTTAGAGTGGAGAAGGTGGTCAGAATCAAAGACAGACATGGGGAAGAAGGTCAAGCTTCAGGTGTTGGACAATGATTGGTGGGTAGATTGTTCTTATTTGGTGTCATTCTTAGGCCCTATTGTGGAGGTCATTCGTTACATTGATTCAGATGCTCCTAGTCTTGGAGAAATCTATGAGACCTTTGATAGCATGTTGGGTCGTGTGAAGGCAGCTAGTGAGCAAAGGGAGCCCTAATTAGAGTTCTATACATCTCAGATCCGACCCATCATTCAACGTAGGTGGGATCACATGAACACACCTTTGCACATGGAAACATATGCATTGAACCTAAAATGGTATGTTGAAAGGCCTAGGAGGGTGCCTCCTATTGATGATTCTGAGGTGAAGAATGGCTTCCTAGATGCAATTGCAAAGATGTACAATGAGGAGGGGGCAAGATTTTGAAGACAGTTTGTTCAGTTTGCATCTCTTAGTGGCCCCTTCAACACTCGTGGTGCTCGGGCAGATCATATAGATTTAGCCCAAGATGACCCAATTGGTTGGTGGAGGATGCATGGGGATGGTACTCCAGAGTTCAAACATCTAGCTATGCGTTTGTTGTCTCAGATTGCTAGTTCCTCTGCAACCGAGAGGAATTGGTCCACATATAATTTCATTCACTCTATCTGTTGGCATTATGGTACATTTGTTGTCCTTGATGGTAACTCACATATATGATAACCAAATATATCCATAGGTCAGTTCAGAAATGATAAAGTTATGTATGATGACATCTCACATTGTAATAGGTCAATTCAGAGGTAACAGAGTAATGACACAGAAGAACAAAATGATGGAACAGAATGATGGTCAAAGGTTTACAGCTCAGAATCAAAATGTAGGTTTTAACCCTGTACAAAAATTACCTGCATACGAATTCTAAAACACAGAAAATAAACAATGCGAGAGCATAATACATAAAACACATATACATAGAGATTTCCCCTAGATCCCAAAATTGGGACTACCAGCTTGATTTTTCATTATGTTCCTTTCAATATTACAATACATTTTTATACATGCCGAAGCATCCAATATCATGGACCAAAAATCATCGCGTCCAAAACCATGGAACAAAAACCATTGCTTCCAAAACCATGTGCAAAATCATGCACAAAACCATAGGTAGGTCCGCCCAACCTAATATAGGGTCCAAATTGTTGATACACATCAAACATAAATGACTTATTAATGTATTTAGCAATTTTTTTGTTAATTTCAAATCACTTAGATGTGTTTTTCACCACTATTAGAAAGGTATATGACTTCTGTAGCAAACAGTGAAGAAAAAGATAGTTTAGAGATCAAACCCTTAGGCCCTAGGCTTTGAAGATCACTTGCCCAAGTTGCCAAAAAAATTTCAATATCTGAAACACAATTTTTTACCAAATTTTCTACAAAATTCCACCAATGATTAGCTTCAGAAAATCAAATATTCAAATAAAAAATGGACCAAGGGGAATCTAGGCCCAATAGAACTAGCGTTGGGCTAGGAGAATGCATATCTGGGCTTAGGAGCCCCAAAACTTGAAACCCTTGTTCTGAAAAAAATTATTTTGCTTCAGATATTTAGATTTATTGCAAAATCTTTAATGGCTGGCCTTGTAAAAAGATTTGGGATAAGATGTTGCCCTCCGGGGCCTAGATCTGTCTCAAAACCCCCAGGTCTGCTTGAAAAATCTCAGATTTGAAGATTTACTTGGTTGATTTCTCAGATCCATTCCTGCAAACAATCTTTGAACCCAGATCTTGCCTTCCAGGGTCTAGATCTAGCTCAGATCTGAAGATTTACTTGGCTGATTTCTCAAATCTATTTTTGCAAACAATCTTTGAGCCCAGATCTTGCCCTCCAGGGTCTAGATCTAGCTCAGATCTGAAGATTTACTTGGCTGATTTCTCAAATCTATTCCTGCAAATAATCTTTGAGCCCAGATCTTGCCCTCCAGGGTCTAGATCTAGCTCAAATTTGAAGATTTACTTGGCTAATTTCTCAGATCTATTTTTGCAAACAATCTTTGAGCCCAGATCTTGCCCTCCAGGGTCTAGATCTAGCTCAAATATGAAGATTTTCTTGGCTGATTTCTTAGATCTATCCCTGCACACAATCTTTGAGCCCAAATCTTGCCCTCCAGGGTCTAGATCTAGCTTAGTTTTGAAGATTTACTTGGTTGATTTCTCAGATTGATTCCTACAAACAATCTTTCAGCCCAGATCTTGCCCTCCAAGGTCTAGATCTAGCTCAGATCTGAAGATTTTCTTGGTTGATTTCTCAGATCTATTTCTTCACAAGTGAAAAGAGAAAAACCCAATACCCAATATGTACAAAAATAGTGAAAATCCCAAAAACCCAAGTGTTAAAATTCAAAATTATGTTACAAAATTCCAGATCTAGACAAGTAAATAACAGATCTATACAAATAATTTACAGATCTATACAAATAATTTATAGATCTATCAGATCTGAGGAGTATGAGTCCAACTCCGCACACAGATCTGACAATCTAAAGCTCTTAATAGCCGATTTATCAAAATTTCCACAAAATATTTAAAAGATTTTGAAATTTTAGAGAGGTACTAGCCCAAAAACACCCTGCAGAAAAAAATATTATCGTTAGATAAATCTCGAGACTTATATGAGTAGGCTCTTCAAAAAACATGTGTTGAGAGTTGGCTGGTCCAACCGAGGACTATCCCCAAACGCTCAATGAGAACCTGAGAGATCTTCTACAAACACTAGATCAACCATCAAATCAAGTAGAGAAATAGAACAACAATAAAATTATGAAAAAATAGAGATACCTGCTACTTCAATCAAAATAAAAATATTACCCTAGATCCAACAAATTAAATAAGATACCTGTATTCAGATTATTCTAAGAGAGCTATTGATTGATAGTTTTCACATAATATTAAGTAGAAATTAAAACAATGTTACCATAAATTTATGAAGAGGAACACTACAGAATGTTGAAACCCCAAAGACTTTTGCATTAATTCAAAAAAGTATACAAGAGAGCTTGAGAGCTTAGTACACGATCAAAATATCGGATCCATCTCAACTAACAATTGACCTCCTATTTAAAGATAAATCCCCCAACGACTAGTTCGAGTGATCATTGTCAAAGTAATCTCGACCGTTGATGAGAATCAAAATTCCTTCTAATCTCATCCGTCGAAATTTTAATTATTGAGGAAATTTCGAATTTTTGAATTAAATGCATTTTAATTAATTCAAAAATTAAATTTTTGAATTAATTTCCTCAAAATTTTGACTTTGACTTAACTCCAGGGACCAAAAGCTTAAATTTTAGCAAAATAATCAATTAACTTTAGTCCCTGGACCTCTTTAAAATTTAATTTTTAAAGGACCGACGAATTTTGCCTTTGGAAAATTTAAATTTACCTAGGACCTATAATTAATTAAATTTTTGGCTTAGGATTTTAATTAATTTTGGCCAGAAAATTTAATTAATTAACGTATGAGGGGATAAATTATTTTTCTAACCCTCAAGACACTTTACACCGTGATTTTTTTACATTGTTTACATCTCAAGGGGGAAAACCCATTTGAAATAGACCTTCACAGACTACCCATTTTTGCGACACAAATATAATCCAATAGACTAAGCAATTTGTAATAAAATAACCTAACCAAATAGTTAGGATTATTCCCAAATCACTTTTACAGAGACTTGATTTATAACGCTAGGACTCCCTTAAGATCCCCGTGACAAAATCGACTCTGGCTTTGGGGTAAGGTTGAAGGAAAACTCTGCTTCCATTCGAGAATGGATTGGTGAGACAAAAAACCTCCCGAAATGTAGATCGTCACCAGAAAAGTAGGTTTACCTAAATGATTATATACACGTCATGGATTTGCTGAGATTATTTACATTATACACATGCAGAATGGGTTTACATTATAACATGATCCTTAGGTTGACGATGATAGCTGGATGGCAGGAACACATCGATCAGGTGCTATCCCTTTTGCGAAAAAGGGGGTGTATTGCTATGGGTCATTGACATGTAGTGGTCAACATCTGGTTCTACTTGGGGACACGTTGCTGCACTAGAGGAATGTGAGAATCCAGAATCTGCATCCACGTAACACGACAAAACATAAGTAGCGTCCATCCAAAAATCATCATATAACGTTAAGCACAGAAAAGATATAAGCTCTTCATTTATTAACTAGTCTAACAACATGAAAAACCAAATCTAACTACAAAATGAAACACTAAAATAACAGGGCATAAGGTTAGAAATACAATACAAAGATGCCCCATGGCATCAGATGCATTCAATATAGTGCATACTGAGCATTTGCCTACTTTCAGGCAAATCCGTCGGCTATTTCTTGGATGTGCCGTGTCCAATTTTGCATACGGTAGGACTTTTTCCTATCTGAAAATCAAGCTGCTCGCAACCATATGATGCATAAAATCGCTTTCTCATTCTCTTTCTCTTGTGCTTTTTCTTTGTGGCAGGCTGTATCACTGATGATGTGGAACATTCTGTTTCAAAACTCTTAGATGAAGTATGTAAGATATGCATGACATGTCTCTCTTCATTCTGCATCTGCTCTGTCAAGAATGGTGGATCAGTGTCACAGGTGTCATGAGTTATAACTTGATCTTCTATGGCTGGTGGATTAACCATGTGAGCATCAACCTGATTATTAATTTCCATTTTATCTAGGTCACCTTCAATTAGCCACTTTTCAATGGAACAAAGGACCTCATAATAAGATGGAGCTTGCTACAGTAGATAGGGAGGCTTATGATCTGTTGATGTTTCCTTGTTTCTTTCATCCTCTGACTGATGCTGAAGTCTCTGTACTTGTATTGTTATGGCATCCATCTGGTTAGAGTGTTCAACCTTCATAGCATTGACTTCCTTGGCATGGTCTTCCTCCATGCTCAATAACTTATTCTGAGGACATACCTGACTAGCTTCCATATCTTTTATTATTTTGTCATTATCTACTTTTGTGGTCATCAAGCAATGTTGCATAGAGTTTATCTCTTTCTCATGATTTGCTTGTATGATAGCTAACTGATTATTATAATCGAATCTCATGATGGTGATTTCTTCATCCATGGTTGACAACTTGTTCTGAATCACACTTATTTCTTCCTGATAACTTGCTTCCATGGCAGTCACTTGATTTGAATGATTGAATTCCATGATCGTCATATTTTCCTCTGGGGATAATAACTTGTTTTGCATAGAATTAATTTCCCTGTCATGGTTAGCTTTCATGGTTTCCATTTCCTTAGCATGCTGACTTTGCATGGTGGTGTATAAAGTTCTCATATCCCTGACGTAATCGGTTACAAATTTTTCTTGATTAAGCTCCATATTTTTTACGAGCTACGTTTGACTGAACTGCATGTCTCTAACCAATTGCTTTAGTTCTTCTATAATTTTCTTATCATTTTCCTTTTCATTGTCGACGTTGATTTGACAACTTGTCCTTGTTTTCCCACTATCATGGATTTGATTTGCAACAGTACAAGTGGATGGCACATTCTAATATGGAGAATTGTCTAGAAATCTTTCATCGATAGTTGGATCCTTTACAAGATCACTTTCATTCTGTTGCATAATTTTAGGGGCGGAAGGCGAGCTATCTTGATAACCATATCTATCTTTAAAAGCATTGACGATGTCTTGTAAAGAAGCAAAAGAATCTTCAGGACAATTATTAGACCAATTCAAAGCATCACCCTCTAAAGAAAAGGCAAATAGACGCATTTTGACATCTTCATGATCATACTGGGGAGAACTACAATATATGAGCATTGTATGAGTAAACCTGCATAGATGCTTTCTAACATCCACTGAATCACCACCCTAGAACAAAGACAATTTATGAATCGCCACTTCTGGAATATCATGGAGAAAATCAGTAAAATGACACAGGGTAAACAAATAATCCATGATGACTTGCTTGAAGGAATAATGAGAGACCAAATGGATGATAGAGAGAGATCCCTACTCAAGAAAATCAAGAGATCCACAAAAAGCGAGCTTCTAGTAGAAATTCTTGTAAAAAATGAAAGAAGTGGAGTCGCCACTTGAACATGAATCTAACTCTAGGATCTAAAAGGCAACAAACAACCGGATACAAGGGAGGGCTTCTTATCTGAGAAATAATAAATGGAAGAAGTGGAGTCACCACCCAAACAAGAAACAAACCGAAATGTCCAAGTGCTTAAGGTGCAGATGAAACGATTAATGAGATGACGAAAGATAGGGCGATGAAAAGAGCAAATGATGCGAGGAAATGTTGTGCCGCTTGACAGGGTAATCAACGCGGAAAAGATGAGATGTGCCAAGGAGTGTTGACTTTGCTAGCTAAAATGAATGATAGAAAGATGAAAGATGAATGTCGTAAAGCCAAGACCCAATAAATCAGTCCACGACAATGGTGCCAAAAAATGTTGGCGTTGCTGGCCCAAATGAAAAGATGAGAAATGAAAAGTCGTTGAAACACCGAGAATAAAATATCCCTGGCAATGGTGCCAAAAAATGTTGGCGTTGCTGGTAAAAATGATAAAGATGATATGAGGAGAATGAAGATAAAATGTCGTTGAAGCGTCGAGAATAAAATATCCCCAGCAACAGCGCCAAAAAATGTTGGCATTGCTGGTAAAAATGATAAATATGATATGAGGAGAATGAAGATAAAATGTCATTGAAGCGCCAAAAATCAAATATCCCCGGCAATGGCGCCAAAAATGTTGTCGTTGTTGGCCCAAATGAAAAGATGAGAAATGAGAATAATGATGAGGAAATGTCGTTGAAACACCAAGAATAAAATCTCCACGGCAACGACGCCAAAAAATGTTGTGGCACAAAATTTGTAGGCATCGCGACAATGGCTCAGATTGGGGGTTGTCACTCTGATCCCCAATCTCTCCGTTTAAGCTGTCTCCCTACAACAGGCTAAAGGGGGTAGACCCTATGGAAAAGTGGAATGAAGAAGAACTAGTTGGGAACCAGCTAGTTCAAAAGACACAGTGAAGCGATCAAGTACTTGATTAAGATTTACAAGACTTATAGGATTTGATTAGATTTTAAACGATTGATACCAGTGCCTTATGGAGTCAACGATCTTGCTAGGGAAATTAAGACCAAGTAATCAATTAGCGACTGTTGCTTAGATGAATGACTATTTTATATGAAATGCAGATCCTAAAACTAATGTGAGATGCAAGAATCTTGGTTAATTTTAGTTAAATGCCTATTTAAATGTGAACCCTTCAATCTTTTCTGTGTTGAGCCTGATTTCGTAGTAATTGGAAGAGAGAAGGTCAGGAGAAGCATAATAAGGTGTGATTAACGATACCTCTCCTGAAATTCTAACATACCCAGTGCCTCCAGCGCTGCAGAGAACTGTGGCTTTGACGACTGCAAGATCATTTTAAGTACTATTAAAACAGGGTTCTCAAGAAAAGACGGATGGAGATCTATCTGTCTATTGACCAAGCTTATGCTTGGAAGTAAATTTTATCTATGCAAAATTAACTCATATGCAAATGCACCGGAAGATGATATGAAGTTAGACTCGAGAATGGAAAAGCACTTATGCTGCAAAAGCCCTCAATTACCCAAATGAAATGCTTGCCTTTTTTTAGATGAAGACTTAGAAAATAAACTTTTGAAGATGTTATAGTTAAAACACCAGCTTATTTCAAATCTTCTTAATACAATTTAGCTCAAAGAGAACAAAACAACTTTGCACTTCAATATCAATGTCAACAGATGCAAAAAAAAAATACTCAGTTTATGAAACAAAGGATATGCATTTTATCACAATTTCATGACAGAGTACTTAATTTTCAGAAATTAATTTTTAGGACAACAGTAAGAAAAACTTTATGGCAGCAGCAATATGATAATGAAAACAGTAAGCTATCAATTGTATTTTTATGCCAAAAATTTACCAAAATTTTTCCAAACTTGCCCACATGAATTATAAAAAAATTTCAGCCTGTTATGATGTGATTTCAGGAACTATATCAGATCTGATATACTTATTACAGCCAACAATTAAAATATGAAATAAGCCTAATGATGAATGCCCAACTCAAGAAAGAAATTCCTTAATGTATTAGACAACTTAAGAACTAATTTTAGGTTAACCCACATGAAGTTTTTCCACTGTTATATTTCAAAATTCAGAAACATAATTATTTAGGGATAACAGTGACCCAAAATGTAGATCTAGGCCAAATTCTTGATACACATCAAACATAAATGACTTATTAATGTATTTAGCAATTTTTTAGTTAATTTCAAACCACTTAGATGTCTTTTTCACCACTATTAGAAAGGTATATGACTGCTATAGCAAACAGTGAGGAAAAAGATAGTTTAGAAATCAAACCGTTAGGCCATTGGCCTTGAAGATCACTTGCCCAACTTGCCAAAAAAATTTCAATATTTGAAACACAAATTTTTACCAAATTTTTTGCAAAAGCCCACCAATGATTAGCTTCAGAAAATCAAATATTCAAATTAGAAATGGAGCAGGGGAATCTAGGCTCAATAGAACTAGCGTTGGGTTAGGAGAAGACAGACCTGGGCTTAGGAGCTTCAAAGCTTGAAACCCTTGTTCTGAAAAAATTTATTTTGCATTAGATATTCAAATTTATTGCAAAATATTTAATGGCTGGTCTTGTAAAAAGATTTGGGATAAGATATTCCCTCTAAGGCCTAGATCTGTCTCCAAACCCCCAGATCTGCTTGAAAAATCTCAGATCTGAAGATTTACTTGGTTGATTTCTTAGATCTATTCCTGCAAACAATCTTTGATCTCAGATTTTGCCCTCTAGGGTCTAGATCTAGCTCAGATCTAAAGATTTACTTGGCTGATTTCTCAAATCTATTCCTACAAACAATCTTTGAGCCCAGATCTTACCCTCCAGGGCTAGATCTAGCTCAGATCTAAAGATTTACTCGGCTGATTTCTCAGATCTATTCCTGCAAACAATCTTTGAGCCCATATCTTGCCCTCCAGGATCTAGATCTAGCTCAGATCTGAAGATTTTCTTGGCTGATTTCTCAGATCTATCCCTGCACACAATCTTTGATCTTAGATTTTGCCCTCCAGGTTCTAGATCTTGCTCAGATCTGAAGATTTACTTGGTTGATTTCTTAGATCTATTCCTACAAACAATCTTTGAGCCCAGATCTTGCCCTCCAGGGTCTAGATGTAGCTCAGATCTGAAGATTTTCTTGGTTGATTTCTCACATCTATTTTTGCACAAGTGAAAAGAGAAAAATCCAATACCCAAAATGTACAAAAATAGAGAAAATCCCAAAAACCGAAGTGTTAAAATTCAAAATTATGTTACAAAATTTCAGATCTACACAAGTAAATAACAAAGCTATACAAATAATTTATAGATCTATACAAATAATTTATAGATCTATCAGATATGAGGAGTATGAATCTATCTCCGCTCCCAGATTTGATAATCTAAAGCTTTTAATAGCCAGGTCTATCAAAATTTCCACAAAATATTTAAAAGATTTTGAAATTTTAGAGAGGTGCTAGCCCAAAAACACCCTGCAGAAGAAAGATTATCGTTAGATAAATCTTGAGGCTTATATGAAGTAGGCTCTTCAGAAAATATGTGTTCAGAGTTGGCTGGTGCAACTGAGGACTATCTCCAAACTCTCAATGAGAGCCTGAGAGATCTTCTGCAAACACTAGATCAACCATCAAGTCAAGTAGAGAAATAGAACAACAATAAAATTATGAAGAAATAGAGATACCTGCTACTTCAATCAAAATTAAAAATGTTACCCTAGATCCAATAAACTGAATAAGGTACCTGTATTCAGATTATTCTAAGGGAGCTATTGATTGATAGTTTTCACATAGTATTAAGCAGAAATTAAAACACTGTTACCATAAATTCATGAAGAGGAACACTACAGCACGTTGAAACCCCAAAGACTTTTGCATTAATTCAAAAAAGTATAGAAGAGAGCTTGAGAGCTTAGTACACGATCAAAAGATCAGATCTATCTCAACTAACAATTGACCTCCTATTTCAAGATAAATCTTCCAATGGTTAGTTTGAGTGATCATTGTCAAAGTAATCTCGACTGTTGATGAGGATCAAAATTTCTTTCAATCTCATCTGTCGAAATTTTAATTATTGAGGAAATTTCGGATTTTTGAATTAAATGCATTTTAATTAATTCAAAAATTAAATTTTTGAATTAATTTCCTCAAAATTTTGACTTTGACTTAATTCCAGGGACCAAAGGCTTAAAGTTTAGCAAAATAATCAATTAACCTTAGTCCCTGGACCTCTTTAAAATTTAATTTTTAAAGGACCCACGAATTTTGCTTTTGGAAAATTTAAATTTGCTTAGGACCTATAATTAATTAAATTTTTGTCTTAGGGTTTTAATTAATTTTGGTCAGAAAATTTAATTAATTAACCTATGAGGGGATAAATTATTTTTCTAACCCTCAAGACACTTTACATCATGATTTTTATATTGTTTACATCTCAAGGGGGAAAACCCATTTGAAATAGACCCTCACAGACTACCCATTTTTGCGACACAAATATAATCCACCAGACTAAACAATTTGTAATATAATAACCTAACCAAATAGTTAAGGTTATTCCCAAATCACTTTTACAGAGACTCGATCTATAACGCTAGGAGTCCCCTAAGATTCAAGTGACAAAATCCACTTCGGCTTTGGGGTAAGGCTGAAGGAAAACTCTGCCGACCATTTGAAAATGGATCGGTGAGACAAAAAACCTCCTAGAATGTAGATCGTCACCAGAAAAGTAGGTTTACCTAGGTGATTACATACACGACACGGATCTGCTGAGATTATTTACATTATACACATGCAGAATGAGTTTACATTATAACATGATCCTCAGACTGACGATGATAGCAGGATGGCAGGAACACATCGATCAGGCGCTATCCCTTTTGTGAAAAAGGGGGTGTACTGCTATGGGTCGTTGACACGTAGTGGTCAACAAGACTCAAAGACAACTTCACGTGGCACTAGGGCAACCACAAAAGTTACTTCAAAGACTTTATACTTCGTTTTGCAAGATTGATGGCTTATCAAGATGAATTTCAGTAGTAAAACATCCCTAGAAACATTCATTCATTATACATGGCCCATAAAAGAAGCATTCGCTATGTAGAAACAAAATTTCCACAGCTTCGCATAAGAGATGTAACAAATAAGCCCTAGTATAGCGAGATCCCAACAACAATGTATGTGACAAAATTTGCAAGAAAGAATAGCATTAAAATGTACTTACATGTATTAGAATATATCCAACCATCCAAAAAAAAATTGCCATCAAGAAGCTCCAAGACATGAAAATTATCCAAACATCAAAATTCATTCCATGCTCCAAAAATTTGTCCTCCAAGAAGGATAGCGAAAATCTCTAAAGAGATACAAGTTCCAAGTCCAAGTGTTGATGCTAAAATTAATTCTCATCACTTCTATTTATACACTTCTAATGAATGTGATTTAGCTACTTGGGCCTACATTAGCCCTTAAGATAAAAATAATGTGCAAAATAACTAACTTTTGGTGACAAGCCCACCAAACTAGCTCATAAACATAAGAATAAGCCTCTCAAGAGGTCAAATCGTGAATAATACATGTCGTTGGGCTCTCTAAGAAGCCTGATGAAGTCCATAAGTGGCACAATGATGAATATGACTCCCAAAAGTAGTGGACAAGGGGTTTCCCCCTTGTTCCCCAAATAATAAACTTGTGGTACTCCTAATGGGTGTGAGCATTAAGAGCACACAAGTAACCTAATGGGTCTCCAAGTAGGTCGAAGATGCCTGTAGACCATTTGTAAGGGCTTAGATGATGGTGTAAGTGATGCCACATCAACATACAAGTCCTAGGTCATCTGCCAAGTGCATGGTATAACTGTGGGGTTGACTGGGCATGGTCAGACATACGCATATTCCTCGTCCAATAGGTGAATCTCGAGCAATCTCTAAACATCTCTGGGGACCCATGGAGTGATGTCTATTGTTGTGGAGGCCCATTACTCTCAACACACACCCTATATGTGCCAATGTAGCCCTCTAGAGGGTTAGGACCTTGTATAGGGAGAACAAACCCAAAATGGAGACCATTTGCAATCCTGCATAAGATCCAACGTGTCCCCTAGCTTTCTAGTACAACAAGTCATTTAAAGAAATCGAGAAAAAGAGCTTACAAACCATGGACAACAGGTGGGCACTTTATAATGGCATGCCCTTCCATAGTGGTCTTTGGCATGTGCTAATGTCTCCAAGCTCCAAATGGGGTTAACCACATATCTTATTAGGTTGTTTCTACTTATAAAGGGGATAGTATGTCCAAGGTACATCCTTCAAAGGGTAGTGGCATTTGATAAAGAGAAGAATGGAGTAGGGAGTGAAAGGGGAAGCCCACACTTGGGTACAAGGGTAACTAGTAAAAGGAAAGCCCACACTTGAGTATACAATGTATAGGAGGGAGCAATTGTGGTACATGAGGTGCTTTGACCTTGATTTTTCCACCCTTCTTTATATGCCTTTTGCCTTTTATGATTTTTTTTTTTGATTCACTGCTTGGGGCTCAAGGGATAAGAGTGTGGTGTGTAAGGTATAACAGTGGATACCCCCTTTAAGATACAACGGTTCATTGCCCACTAGGGGTTGGGACAATCATGGGTTTTTGAATAATAAAGGAGGCTCATCTAGGGCCATAGGAACCAGGGTGATGGCCATGATAATGGGGTAGAGCTCATGTATTGGCTTTTGCCCACGTGCTAAATGTGTTTGTCCTGACCATCTTTTGCATTTTGTGGTATAATTTTTTTGTTGAATGTGACCAATTATGATTTTACTTTTCTTTTCAGCTGCATCAACCTCTAAGGCATCATTCCAGACCCGACCCAAGGTGTGTGCAAGGGGAGGGGGAACGATAACCCTATGTGGACCTAGTGGAGGAATGTGGACCCAAGTGGGAGAAATGATGAATAGGGCTATAATGAGTGGAAGGGGAGTGATATATGTAGATGAGGGAGCGGGACCAAGCAACCAAAATCAGGGTTTCCCATGTAATACTGCCCCTAAAGCCGAAAGGTCAGTAAAAGAGATCCCATGGGACTAGGGTCCAAGGTTAACATCCAAAAGAGGTCTAGGGGACAAGAGCACAAACCTAGCCCATTCTTTCCACCGAATCCCCCCATTAATCCATGCCCAAAAGTATCCATGATAAGAAAACTAGAATACTCAATTACCAAATGACAAGGCATACCTTTAGGTTCGGGAGCCCACCTTCAAACATACGATCATGAAAGATGGGTGAGGGAGCACATGGCTGGCTCAGGTGGCGGACAAATGGCACAACAAGCTAGTTGGTGGTTGCAAGGGGCTGCTGGCTGAGGACCATCTTGGAGAAAAATTTTCTCCTAGAGATATCACCCTCAAAATGGTGGGTAACAATGTGGAAAGTAGAATGTCCCGAGGTTAAGGCGCAAAGAAAAGGTTCCCAACTTTCAATATTAGCAAGGCAAAGGCACATGAAACCTCCAAAAACCCCTCAAGTCGAAGCTCAAGTAAGCTAGGGTTTTTCCTAGGGAAAAATAGTTATCGCAAGAGAAATTTTGGAGAAAAATGGAGAGATTAGCCACTAAGATGGATGATTTGGAGGCGACCAATTGATGTTGAATCCTTCGAAACCCTAAAACTATAGGTAATTTTTCTCCAAGCCCTTACTAGGCCGCTTATCCGATTTTTCTAACGTGAGTGGTTGATGAGGAACTAGCAACCAATCTAGATATATGCAACAACCCGCAAGCCACAAATATCAGAAACTCATAGTTTGGCCTAGGACTTAGACGTCTGGAGAGCACTGGAAACAAGAGCTGGGATCCTAGATTCCACCGAGACGCCTATCCTTCTAGTCTTAGTATGATGGGCTGAATAGAGGGAGAAAAGAGAGTGAATATGGTTTTGTGAGTGAAATAAAGGTTGATCACCTTATGGACAGGTCCATTGCCCAATCCTTGGGTGGATGGAGTGTGGATTCTTAAAACTGGCTAAAACTTGCAAAGGAGTAAGGATGTCCTGATGCCCTAGCAAACCGTTAGTGCCATCATAATTGTCTTTGTAAAGAAAAGCAATGTTACATTTATCATGTTTATGAATTTGTCACCAAACATCTGATATATAACTTATCAACAATATTGGGGAAAATATCAGAAAATATTGGCAAACTATATTTTTTTTGATAGCTAGATACAGGGTTTTGAATTAGTGACATTTATACAAGGAATGCATTAACAGTAAACTCTATCACTGATTGTTCTACACCCGTTGGGATTTTAATAAAATGACATGGCAGTGGTTTTTGATGCACTTATGTGTGCATGGGTCATTAGACCAATTTTAACAGTCTCTTTGAGTGTAGCCACACATTTGATCACTACCTCAAGGTGCCCTTATGGCTTTAGGCCTAGTTCATCACGGGAATTGAAGTTTGCCCAAAGGTGAAAAACTCCTCACTTTCCACAGTTGGATCCAACCCTTGCGGGCAAATTTTGACAAACATTTAAAAAATAAATTAATATTTCTTTTTTTAAACATCGAAATTAGCAACAATATCAAACAAACACATCGCCACATAAATATGAAAAAACTGATATATAAGACATATAAGACACTATCAAGTGATAGATCACACATTGATACAGAATTCTGATATTTGTTCCAAGTCCCTTAGTCTTGAAGGGTTGATACAAAATCACATTAACAAAGCAATAATTCTCTCTCATGATTGGAACCAGACTCTGAACTGATTTGTGCACTGGTCTAGTAGAAAATACATAAAATATAGAAAATTCAACACACACACACACACATGTATGTATGTATCCAAACCTTCAGACACCAAATATGCAAAGTTTGATCATGTATATAGTGTGTATGTACTAAAGATGAATATAGCAAAACAGCATCGAGTGTGAACCGTGATACATATACGAAACAAAATAAATAGACATCAAAGGCCTAAATGACCTCTACAGTCCAAAACACATCATGCTACAACAAATAACTACCTATCATCAAATCATCGCCTATATTGAGATCCTCATAGTAGCACCATATGCGACCCTCCTCTAGCCTTTGCATCTACTACCTCAATCCTCCATGGATGTCAGTCAACACCCTGTGATTTGATGGAACTCCCTAATCTAGGTGTTAAAATAGAGTAGAAAAGGCTTCAAATGCTTAATCAGTGACTTTGCTTGAGTGAAGCATACATTGTTAGCATATACCATGATCATGATAGAAGAGTTCAATGATCAACACTACCAACATTGAGGTACATAAAGATCTTGGTACTCTAGATTAAATACCAATACCATACTCTTGTACATGATAGCGTCCAGTGAGAATGCAGCAACCTTGCCAATCCTAAAATTCTGAAAACTGTTATGTCTGCTGAATTCAAAATGGGATACAAAATTCTCCTCTTTCCATATGAAGTCTGATGAGGTTGGAACCACTCTCAAACATCTTGAGACATTTGATATTAACATTAAAATTTTAAGTAAAGGGATACAAAAGAAAGAAAGAGACATTCTCATTTATCTTTCTTTTCTATTCTTTTACTTTAACAATTTAATATTACCAGTGATTACCAGGGTGAGAAGTTCCTCAGACCTCAATCTCCCTATCTCTTTTTCTAAAAACTAAGAGTAAAAAGACCATAAATTGGCTTCTAAAGCATTATTGGCATGGCTGGGAGATATATTTATTTGACTCGTGATATATACCCAAAACATCAGGATATTTTGTGCTGGTAATATCAGCTTGAGATAAGTCGTGTAAAATATTGCATTACCAGCAACATATCGGCAATGTTTGATACTGAAAAAAACAGATGGTTCTTTGATTGCTGATTGTAAATAGCTATATTCCAGGCCCTATTATTGTTATACGAAGTTGAATTGAGTTATGATGGAATATATTTTAATAGGCTGACTGAGTATATGATAGGATTTATTTTTATAGACTGATCATAAGATTTATGCAGGGAGCAAAGCTATTGGTTGGGGGTAAACGGCATAGCCTTGGGTATACATTTTATGAACCGACTGTTCTTGGAGATGCAACTTCTGGCATGTTGATTTCCAGGTAATGTTTCATCATTTAATGTGAAGATATTATACACAATGGCATTAATCTTCTTATTAACTAATTGATTTATAACTGAATTCTGTTGTATTTCATTGATTACACATTAGGGAGGAGGTGTTTGGACCTGTTGCACCACTTTTCCGTTTCAAGTCTGAGGACGAAGCTATTAGATTAGCAAATGACACACAATTCGGTAATCTTTTGTCTGTGGATTCTGAGGAAATTGCAGTATATGATAGTATTAAATTGTCATTTTGATTAATAATTATGAAAGATAAAATTTCATAAAGGATTTTCATCTGTAGAAAATTAATGATCTGCACCCTAACCCTAGTTTACAAGTTTCCATGTGTTATTTGGCCCAACCCACATGTTTTGTCCTGCAGATATAAAATTCAGAATTCATTAATTGTAAACATTCAGAGAGTACTTCTACTATTTTTCACTTTCCCTAAAATTAATACAAAATTTAGGCAAGCATTCAAGCATGAGAGACACTTATTTTTGGTTAAGGTAACCCCGGAAAAACCCCACAGCCTTTTGGGGAAAAGTTAAAGCTGGTCTTCAAAGGAGGGTTTTATTGCTTGAGAAAATTAGTCTAAGTACATAAAATAATCACAATGCTTATCTCCCTTAGCAGTTGA
Source organism: Pinus taeda (assembly GCA_000404065.3). Classification (NCBI taxonomy): domain Eukaryota; kingdom Viridiplantae; phylum Streptophyta; class Pinopsida; order Pinales; family Pinaceae; genus Pinus; species Pinus taeda. Next base: position 174,827 of record APFE031521608.1, on the reverse strand, counting down.
ATCATTAAATTCAATTTCTGGAAATTTGTGCCCACTGAAATAATTTTTAGATTTCACAAATTTTGTTATATACCTAAGGGGGATAATATGGGGTACAAAGAGAGGTACCCAAGGGAATAATGTAATAATGGGATGGGCCATAGTAATAAATAAGGTGGTTAAACCGTATCATGTAAGGGACCACAAGTAGTTAGTAATAATGTAATGGGCCCATGGTATTAGATAGATGGTATTGAGGGAACCATGGTAATGACCCATGGTATTGTATGTATGAGGCCTATATAGAGGCTAGAGACTCCACATTGAGAGGTGTCAAGGAATAATGTATGAACAAGCATATGGCTTGTGGAGTGCTCTCCTTTCTTAAGGAGTGAATGTATGGTGTTGCCCTACCTTAAGGGTTTTGATCAATAAAGAAGCATTTCTATATTCAGATCTTGTTATCCTTGGGTTTATCTGCATTGTCTTATATTTTCATATCAGATCTATACCACTTGTTATAGATTTGATATGAAAATATAAGACAATGCAAATAAACCCAAGGATAAGAATATTTGAATATAGAAATGCTTATTTATTGATCAAAACCCTTAAGGTAGGGCAACACCATACATTCACTCCTTAAGGAAGGAGAGCACTCCACAAGCCATATGCTTGTTCGTACAATATTCCTTGACATCTCTTAATGTGGAGTCTCTAGCCTCTATATAGGTCTCATACATACAATACCATGGTTCCCTCAATACCATCTATCTAATACCATGGGCCCATTACATTATTATTAACTACTTGTGGTCCCTTACATGATATGGGTTAACCACCTTATTTATTACTATGGCTCATCCCATTATTACATTATTCCCTTGGGTACCTCCCTTTGTACCCCATATTATCCCCCGTAGGTATATAACAAATTTACATGCCCATAATTTTGTGCCTCGATATCAGTGCCAAATTTGCCTCGATTTCTGTGCAGACTCAGCCTCGATTTCTGTGTTGTAGATGCCTCGATTTCTGTACCTGAAGAAGACTGTTGTACCTCGAAATTATGCCAGGTGACAACTAATAGGCTCCTCGAAAATCACTCTGCCTGTAGCAACAATCATGAAAATTCTGCCTCGATTTTTGGGCCTGAACTAAGCAGCAACCTCCCTCAAATTTCATTCCCAGGTGCCTCAAAATTCATGCTGCAAATCGCTGTTGTGTTCCTCGATTTTTGTGCCTCTCTCCTAGAAATTCAAGCTACGCTTCCTCGATTTCTGTGCTTCTCCTTCCCCTCGAAATTTGTGCCCTAGCTCCTCTCTTCTCCATGGAATTCGAGCTGCGTTATCTCTGCTGCAGATTCTCCTTGAGGTTCTCCTCTCCTCATGCTTTTACAAGTGTGAAGTGAAGAATGAACCTCCCTTTTCTCCTTTTGTCTTTTAGAAAAGATTGAATCCCTAGACTTAGGATTCCATGGATGAGATTTAATCTCCCTATCTCAAGATGAGTGGTTGAGATCGTTTCTTCCAAATGACCCTCCCCATACATTGGCCCCATTACTTAAAAGCCTCCTAGTACCTTTTTCTATTTTTTCTCATAAAGTGATTTTCTCAACTCTCTTTAATATTAGAAAAACACACTATGTACTTTTACACATAAAGTCACTTTATAAAGTACAAGTAACTTAAAAATAGAAAAGTACATGGTACACCAATTTTAAATATCTCTTCCACCCATGCCATTAATATGACTCATAAATGTCACCAAGACAAAAGTCATTAACGTGTCTACTAGGCTAAAAGGGATAAATTCCTAGTAAGGTGTTGCTCACCACTCCCATCCTGTCTCTGAAAGATACATGCTTTCCTCTTGGCAAATACTTGGTGAGAATGTCTGCTATCTGCTCATCAGTGGATATATACTCAAGCTTCACTGTCCCTTGCTGAACCCAGTCTCTGATGAAGTGGTATCTGATCTCTATATGATTTGATCGATCATGAAATATTGGATTCTCAAAGAGTTCAATACAACTCTAATTATCACAGTAAATCGTAGTTGGTCTCAGCATCTGACCAAATAGTCCATGAAGCATCTTGCGAAGCCATAATGCCTTGCATCTTGCCTGACTAGCTGCCATGTACTCTGCCTCTATTCTGCTCAATGCCACTAACTTTTGTTTCTTGTTGAACCATGACACAACTGTCGAGCCCAATGAGAAACAACATTTGGAAGTACTCTTCCGGTCACTGACACTGCCAACCCAATTTGAGTCTGTGCAACCAATCAATCTGACCCCATCACGTCTAAAATAGTCCAACCCATAATCCACTATACCCTGTAAGTATCTCAACCAATGTTACTTGGGAGCGGGAGCGAAAGCGGGGAGCGGGAGCGAAAACGGGAGCGAGAGCGACATTTTCAGAAGCTCCCAGTTTGGGAGCGAATCCTGGAGCGATTT
>APFE031521608.1:70704-168523 GCA_000404065.3 Pinus taeda | reverse complement strand
TTTTAAATTTTTTTCGCCGGATCTCTCCCGTCGTTAGCCGAATCGCTCCTAGAGCGAAAATTTAAAGCTCGGGAGTGATCGAGAACGATCGCTCCTTGATCGCTCCCGAACTGTAATTTTCGCTCCGGGAACGTCAGGGGCGACGCTCCCGATTTTGGCAGGGAGCTGGATTTTTTTATCGGGAGCGCGCTCTCGCCCCGCTCCCGCCCGGAGCGCGGATTGGGAGCGGGTTCGAAGGGGGGGTAGTGCTCCCCTGCAACTCTGATCTCAACAGATGTTTTGCAGGCACCCAATGTACTCTCCTAGGCTTCAGCATAAACTGACTCAATATATTGATTGCAAAACAAATATCTGGTCTAATGTTGACTAGATACATCAATGAATCGATCAATTGATGGTACAAAGTGGGATCCACCAACTCAGAATCAACATCATGCAACTTCTTCCAGTTGGTGATCATATGAGTAGCCATAGGTCTGCAACCATCCATATGGAACCACCTTAAGATATTACCTGCATACCTGCCTTGGCTCACAAAGATGTGCCAATCCTCCTACCAAACCTCCAACCCCAGAAAGTAATGCATCAACCCCATATCAATCGTATCAAACTTTGAAGCAAGATCTCTCTTGCAATGATGGGTGAGATTGTTGTCGCCTATAACAAACAAGTCATTCACATACAATACCATAATGAGTGGATTGTCACCTACCAAAATAAAGTATAGGTTCGGATTTGCATCACTCTTCTGGAAACCCAGTTTCTGCAAGTAGGCATCTATCCTCTCGTACCATGCCCTCGGTGCCTGCTTCAATCCATACAAGGCTTTCTTCAGCCTACATACATGAGACTCCCTCCCATGCAACTCAAAGCCCTCGGGCTGCTCAATGTACACCTCTTCCTGTATAACACCATTGAGAAAGGAGTTCTTCACATCCATTTGGTGAATCTTCCATCCCATCTCAGCTGCTATAGATATCACTGCTCTAGTGGAAGTATAACAAGAATCTGGTGCAAAGGTCTCCTCATAGACAACTCCCTCTACCTGTGAGAACCCCTGCGCCACAAACCGAGCTTTGAACTTCTCCATGCTGCCATCCACAACATGTTTGATCTTGTAGAGCCACCTAGAAGTCACAATTAACTTCCCATCAAGTCGTGGTACTACCTCCTAGACATCATTCTTCATGATAGAGGCATACTACTCCACCCTGGCATCCCTCCAGATTTGTTGTCCAACTGCCTCCTCAAAATTAGCTGGCTCTGCCTCCACAACATCTGCCACAAAGCCACCCAACCTCTTTAGCGGTCTACTCTCTCTCACTGACCATTTGGGTCTCCCCACTGCCTCTTGAGCCTTGTTCAGGGTGTCCCAAACCCATCTTGGCTTCCTCTTCCCTGGAAGAGTCTCTTGTGGTGGTATGGGAAAATCCTTAACTGGTGCCTCGCCTCTTGGGGAGGAAGGCTCTGAAATAACCAAAGGAGATCCTAAACTTTGAAATACTGTGCCTGGTGAACCTGGACTAGGCGAAAATGTACCTTGTGAACCTATCACCCCTGAACCTCCTGATCCTGATGTACCACCTAATGCACTTGAAACCTCCTATTGAGGAGCCTGTTGTTATACTTGATCAACCTTTTGAGATCTCCTCAAAGCCCTCACCTCAAATGTCACATCCCTCCTCGGGACTATCTTCCTATGTGTAAGAAGATATATGCAGTAGGCTCTGCTGGTCTCATTGTAACCCATTAGGATACCCCTCTCTACTGTGGGTTCCAACTTTGTCCTCTTCTCCTCAAGGACGTTTGAATATGTAAGGCACCCAAATATCTTGATGTGCCCAACTTACGACTTCTTGCTGGTATATATCTCCTCAGGAGTCTTGCTCCCCAAGATTCTATGTGGGCTCTTGTTCTGCAAGTAAACAATAGTGTTAATTGCCTCGGCCCACAAGAAGAAAGGTAAACTTTGATCATGAAACATCGCTCTAGCTGCATCCACATTGGTCCTGTTCTTTGTCTTTGCCACCCCATTATGCTGAGGGTTATAAGGCACAATGAGCTCTTCAATGATGCCAACACTCCCACAAAAATCTCTCATCTCCACTGAAGTGTACTCACACCCATTGTTTGATCTCAACACCCTGATCTTCCTCCCTATCTGGTTCTCCACAACAGCCTTAAATTCTTGGAATCGCCAGAAGGCCTCATCCTTGGTCTTCAGGAAGTAAATCTAGGTCCTCCTGGAGTGGTCATCAATGAATGTCACATAGTATCCATATGTATTCAATGAGACATTGGACATAGGACCACATATGTCATAATGAATCAAGTCAAGGACACCTATAACTTTGCTGTCACTACTCTGGAAAGGTGTCTTGGTGTACTTTAAAGCACACCCCTTGCACACATCATGATGCTCTATGTTGAAGTTAGGCAACCCTATAACCATCTCCCTCAACATCCTGAAAGCTCCATGGTGCAAGTGGGCCATTCTCCTATGCCACAAGTTACAACTCACATAACTCACAGCTATTGGTCAGTGCTACAATAACTCTAAGCGGCTGAAACATAAGTCTACTCCAATCACACAAGCAAACTCGATACTGGATCCCCTGGGATATATCAACCGTTGTCCCTTTTGGAACAACACCTCATACCCCTTGTTGTCCAAGCTAGAGACTGATATCAAACTCTTCTTCAACCCTGGAATGGAAAGAACATCTATCACCTTCAGAGGAGGTGATGTCTGCCTCTAAAATGAAGTTGTCCCCATACCTGCCGCCTTGACTTTGAGTTGTTGCCAAGCATGACCTCCAAGTGAATGCCATCCTCCAAAAGTCTCGTGAAGTGTTCTCTAACTCCAATCATGTGGCAAGATGCTCCATTGTCTATGAACCATGCACAGAAAGATGTGACATTTGTGGCTAAACTCACCACCAAAGCACACTTTGAATCAAACATAGCCGCAAAATCATCCACATTTGTTGAAAGCTGCAACTCCTTTTTTCTTCTTACCCTTCTTGTTGGGACACTAAACAACATAGTGACCCATCTTCCCACAAACAATGCATTTCACTTTGCTGATGTCCTTCTCCTTAGCCTTCTGATTCCCCTTATCCTGCTTTTCTCTACTAGAAGACCCCTTCTTGATCTTCTTTTCCTTCTTTCCCTTCGCCACAAGAGCAATATTCTCCTTTTCACTTGCCCCACCACTCTTGCTGCCACTTCGCATACTTCTCCTGATCTCCTCCTAGAGGAAATCGTCCCACATCCTCCTCCAATCAGGAAAGTGCTCTCTGGCCACCAAGCTCTGGATAAAACTATCCCACTTCTCGGTGAACACCTCTAAAGCAATACGAACCAACTGCTCATCTGGAACAGCCTCTCCAATAGAAACAAACTCATTTTTTACCTGTGAGACTCTGGTGAGGAAAGATGTCACACTGTCGGTCTTGGTCATCTTGGTGTTGCGTAGTTTTTGTCTCAACACCATCTTTTGTTCTCATTAGAACTATGGTGCACAAAGACCAAGGACTCCCACATCCGATATGCATATCTCATCCCTGAAACATGAGGGAATATGTGGTCCTTGATGGCATCTAGAAGGATCCTCTTTGCCTTCACATTTTTCTTGTTGAACTCCACCAACTAATCTGGGTCAGTGGGTGGTTGCACAACTGCTTCAACAACATTCCACACTTCAACCTCCTCTAGTAAAAGCATAATCCTCTCATTCCACCATCAACAAAATGAAGCAAATCTGGAAGCTAGAACCTCTCTCCCTTTGAACTGATGAAGTCTTTGGGTTTCTGGCAAAGTTTCAATGGTATGGTTCACTATTTGAAGACTTTGGTAACTCGCTTCCCTCTTTATCAGTTGACTGAAAATGAAGATCTAAGCCTCAACTTGGCTCAACAAAGCTTTGATACCATGTAGAAAATTAATGATCTACACCTTAACCCTAGCTTACAAGTTTGCATGTGTTTATTTGGCCCAACCCACATGTTTTGTCATGTTGATAAAAATTTTTAGAATGCATTAATCGTAAACATTCAAAGAGTATTACTATTTTTTACTTTTCCTATCCGCTGAAATTAATACAAAATTTAGGCAAGCATTCAAGCATTAGAGACACTTGTTTTTGGTCAAGGTGATCCCAGAAAAACCCCACAACTTTTTTGTTGAAGAATCTAGGGCAAGTGAATTTAATGAGATTCTTCTAGCATGATAACTACTTGTGAGGTATTTTAACTTTTCTTCTTAACACAATCTTCATTTGTTCTTATTAGAGTGTGTCTTCTTATACTCATCAAATAGTTACCAAAAACAAAGAGACAAGAACACAAGATGTTTGGCTTTTTGCCAGGGCCAAAACCTCTCACTCTCTGAGAGGAAAACCTGCACGAAATTCTTCTTATAGAGATTCCAATTGATGAATACCAAGACCATGAGCCTTGACCTATTAGGCCACTCCAAGACCAAGACACCAATCCTCTTCTTTGTCACTTCTTAGATCATCTTCATCACTGCTGCTATACAGAGGTCAAATTTATTGCTTCATTGAGGTCATGATAGCTGCACCATCACCGAAATCATCACTGCACATTTTCTGAGATCATCTCTGCACCTTCACTGAGATTTACTACACCTTCACTGAAATCATTAAGATCATTATGGAGATCTTCTCTGCATCTTCACTAAGATAACCATCATACCAATGAGATCTATATTGAGATATGTATATATCCATGAGAGATGTACTGAGATTGTGATCTTTTAGCAATTCCTTCATTAAGATCATAACTGTGTTTACACGATTACTTGTATGTTGAGATAGAGAGTATTACTGTAGAATCACCGAGATCATTATCATCATAATTAAGCTGAGAGTGTATGATTCTCTTCATAACAAGCATGTCGAGACTGTGTCTACTTCTATATGATCCTCTTCAAACATGTCGAGGCTGCAACTGTGCCATTGTAATTACCTACGAAGTTTTAGAAACATTTGAAATGTGTCCTCTTGTAATATGGATTGCAGACTTGTACCCATCTGAAAATCACCTTGTGAAAGACCTCCGAAAATCTCAGACAAGTCCTAGTTCTTCACTTATGTTTTGCGGATACCCTAGATGGGTATTTATAGTAGTTATGTCTCCATAATAAGCCGACTTGAACCAGTGAAGAGATGTGTCATTTATGCAAGCCGACATGACTTCTTTTAATTTGATTTGTTGGCCGACATGATGAAGAGGATTGTGCTTGTCATTTGGAGGGCTTATTGACATTGTTTATGACTCAAATATATTTTTCTCATGCTCAAGAAGAGCTTCTTCATACATGACATTGACTCTTTGAAATATTAATAAATCCTAAGGCTCTCAATGGGAGCCACTAATAAATAAACCTCTTGCTCATGAAACCCATGTAACAAGGTATACAAAAATAATTTTATTCTCTTTATTACATCATTTACATCAGTCATAATTACATGTCATTATGAAGATCGAACCTAGTTACACTTTTCTTGAACACTCCCTCTTAACTAGGGAGGTATTCATAATGGTACTTGGTCATTCTCAATCTGCAGAATTTCTCATAAGAAGAATCAGATTGGTAACCCATCTGTATAGCATCATAGTAACCAACATTGTTTCCACAACAAGGCCTTGACTGACAGCGCTATCTCTCATTAGATCAGAGCGCAATGTTGGCGCGACCAATGACTATAGACGCCTTCATCATTGTCTCTCTAGGTACATATCCACCTAGGTGTTCACTGAGTATGACCTTTTAGGACTATTCTTATCTTGGGTTCCCAACCCTCAAAGAATATCAATCCTCTTGCCTACTCTTAGTTTGGATGCCCTACACGTCCTCAAAGAGCATTGGATGCTAAATAATTCCCAACCCTCCATTATTTCTTACAAGTGAAGACAAGAATGTTGTGTCTATCTCTCCCTCTCAATTACGGAGGATACATCCTTCATGTGTCTACATTCCTCTTCATGGCCTTCACTAAGACTTACCACTGTTAGTCCTGGTCTAGTGCATGACACATGAAATAGAAAAACACAATTTCCACTCCTTTTTAATCAGGGGTGACCTAATCCAAGCTCCCTCTTAATCAGGGACTTGTCTTTTCATCAACAACTTCTTCTTCGTGGGTCTTTTAGCTACTTGATCAACTTCTTTCCTTGATGTCATGAAATTCAGTTGAGCTTCTTCCTTGTAGGGCATCAACCATCGATCACTTGGTTCGACATGTCATTCATTTCTTTATGGAAAGTGGCCTTCATGGAAAGGAAGCCTTGCAAAACAATTCAAATGATGAGACTTTAGAATTTAAGACATGCGGGTTCTCCTTGAATATTTCAAGAGTTGGTTGGTTCCTCCGAGAACTTCCCTTCACGCTTGAAGCTTGATCAAAGAAGAATTTTCTACACAAATTCACCAAAACCAATTAGACCCACATGGAATTAATCAAATGCAATGGAGAGAATTTCTAGAGATATATTTGATACCAACTAAAATATTTCTCTTCCTAGAGCAATTAAACAATTCTTATGGTAATATGAGATAGTTGTATATCAACATAACTTGAAAAGCATGAAGGAAATAATAGCATGAGGAAGAAAATAGAAATATAAGAACAAATACATTAAGAATTTACCATATACAAGGAGAAGAACACCACACAAGTAACCCCAAAGTCTTTTGTATTATATTACCAATGAGTTTACAATCCAACAACATGTCCTCAAGCCCAATAGCTCATATGACATGATTCAATATGGGAGCCCATGGCTTTATTGTATAGAGAGTTGGGAGCAAATCCTAAGGAAGAATGCATATGAAAAATGGTATTGGAGCAAATCCCAAGAAAGAGCAAGTCGAGTTCCAAGTGGAGATGAGAGAGACAATAAGGCAAAATCGAATTCCATATGTGGCACCTAAGGAAAATTGAATTCTCTATGTGTTACGGTAAACAAATCCATGTGTGAACCAAAGCAATGAGATAATTCCTGTCAAACATCCAAACTCGAACCATGTGCTATCACCTCAAATGATGATCCCAATGAAGCTCAACGTAGATCCCAAGGAGCTATGTGGCCCCCTCTAAGAGAAACTCGTATTTCCCCAAGTGAAGTGCTAAGTGTAGAAGCACTGGAGCTAAAGTGAGACAAGCTCCCACGAAATCCTCAATCAAGATATTCCATCCAATATTCCTTTAGTGTGCAAGCTCCTCCAAATAATTCGATTTTCCACATAAGCAACTGTTGTATTAACTCCAAGAATTTCGATTTTCATGAGATAGTGGTGCATTTATGATGTAAGGCACTCAATCATCGTCCACATGTCCCTTGACTCAACTCTTTGACTTGGGATAATTTCCAAGTCATTTCTATGTTATTCTGTCACATGGAATAATTTATTTCTAGCCCAATTTATTGCCACATTTTCCACTAAACTTAAGAAAAGTGTGTTTTGGGGGTCCTAAACGCATTTTTGACCCCTCAAAGTGTGTCATAGGAGAAAGTTGAGGGTGAGAGGTGTTGAAGAATCTAGGGAAATTCATGGCTTAGTAATTCTTCTCAGACTTATTGATAATAGTTTGTGTTGTCTTCCTCAATTAACATTGCTATGTTAGTGTGTTCTTCAATCATCAAACAATTATCAAACTAGAAGATCAACAATAGAACAAGTACACAAGGTGTTGGCTCCAAGCCAAGACAAAACCTCTCCTCTTGAGAGTAAAACCCTTGAATCTCTTCTTATAGATATTTAGATGATGAATACCAAAACCCTTGACAAAATAGACACACGGTTACTTCCAAGATGTTTGTCACTATCCTCTGCTTTACTTGGTCTACAATTCACTGTCTTGATATCACTGTACTCCTTCTCCTTATGTCTTCACTTGTTGAGTCACTGTCTTTGACACCTTTTTTGCTCAACTTCCACAGTTCTTTGATTATATCATTCCATACAACAGTGATAAGATAGGCCACCACCGAGAGCGCAGTCACTGTGTATATATATTTGCACATTCCTTCAATGAGTTCCAATATATGTCATAGTTGATGGTTTTGCGGACTTTCGAGAGACTTCCGAGATCTATCATAGTGGATAGCTTACAGACTTTTGAGATATATCACCTAGATGGCTTACAGACTTCTGGGATATATCACCAAGGATGGCTTACTGACTTTCGAGAACTTGACACACTATCTATGTATCCCGAGAATAGACTTCCTAGAACTTGACACTTCCGAGATATTACCTTGCTCACTGTGTCTTCGTTTCCTTGTTCACTGACTATAATATATGAACCGATCCGAAGACTTTTCTCAATTGACTCCACATTACTCCTTATATATATGGGTCAATGATGGTGTATTGAGCCGACAGGGGTGCCTTAAATCTAGGCCGACATATCAACAAGGAGATTACTTCATTTTCGTAGAGCAGATTTGCATGAGGATAGTGACACTTGTCTTGGAGTGTTAGCCTTTGACCTTATGACTTTCATAATACTTATGATGTAACATAAAATCCTAAAGACATCAAGAAGAAGTCTTTAACCTATGGTAAACACATCTTGCTCATGAAACCCATGATGCAAGCAATAACAATTTTTCTTCATAATATTATAATTACAAGTCATAATGAAAATCGAACGTAGTTACATTTCCTTCAACACTCCCTCTTTACTAGGGAGGTATTCATTAAATATTACAAGGCTATTCGACACTTAAGAGATCTCAAAAAAAGAGTCAGACTAGTAATCCATTTGTATAGCATCATTATAACCAACATTGTCACATAGCAAGGCCTTGACTAACAACTCTATCTCTCAATAGATTAGAGCATAATGTTGGTGAGCCCAATGATGATAGACACCTACATCATTGTCTCTCAAGGTACATACCCACCCGCGTGTTCACTGAGTATGACCTTCTAGAACTCTCCTTATCTTGGGTCCCCATCCCGTAAAGAATATCGGTCCTCTTCCCTACTCTTAACTTGGATGCCCTACACATCCTCAAAGAGTATCAGATGCCAGATGATTACTCAATCCTCCTTTCTTTCTTCCCATGTGAAGACAAGAATGTTGTGTCTATCATGTGTCTACATTTCCATTCATGGCCTTCACTAAGACTTATGACTGTTAGTCCTGGTCTAGTGCATGACACATGAAATGGAAAAACACATCTATCACTCCCTTTTAACCAGGGGTGACTCAATTTAGGCTCCCTCTTAATTAGGGATTCTTCTTTCATCAACAACTTCTTCTTTATGGGTCCTTCAACGACTTGATCAACTTCTTTCCTTGATGTCATGAAATTCAGTCAAGCTTCTTCCTAGTAGGGCAACGACCATCGATCACTTTCCTTCTTATTCCGTCATATCATTCCTTTCTTCATGGAAAATGGCCTTCCTAGTATATATTTGGAACCTTCTTCATATGGCTACTTCCTTCTCTTCATGCTTCTTTCAAAAGTTTCCATCCATCACATGAATGTTGGATGTACTTGTACTTACAAATCTTGTTCTAGTAGCCTTGCATGAACTTTATCCAGATATTATTCAAGAAATCAAAACATAGCATTAAATCAAATTGTACCTTTTGAGATGGCTCTTTATAATGACATCTTTTTAGTAGGTATCTACATCCTGCATACTTGTTGACACATTTCCCAAAGATATACATTGTCAAGGGTCTCCATCTTTTTTAGACTTTCATCAAAATCTTCATATCTTTCCGGGAGATTTCCTAGTCAACTCTTCTTGGTCTTTTTGATGTTGATTGCCTTCATCATGGTTGCATAGCTCACGATCTCTTCCTTCTTCACGCATTCCATTCTCAGGGGTTTCTAATCAAAGTTCTTGTAATCATAGTCAACCACCTCATACTTTATATGAGAACATATTATGTTGGTTTCATCGAGTGTGACTTATGCTTTTCTGCATCTTTTCAGAGGAGGAGATCCTTTTTCTTTTGATCACGCTTCTTAAGATAGAAGTAGTCATCCATGTTACCTGCAACCATATGACATGACATTATAAAATTAAATACAAGCATACATACCTCATTTTACCTTTAGGTCATATAGGCTTATTACAATAGCTTCCTTGATCTCATGCTAGAACTTTCAATCATCATCCTAGAACTTTCAAACTTTGACTAGGGCTTGACTATCAAACCCCAGATCCCATAATCTTTAGAAAATTTGATCAACACATATTTCTAGGAGATAGCCATCATGTATAGACACATTATATAGTTAGACAATACATTGACCAAGACTAAGCTAGGAAAAGAAACATGTACCTAGGGTTTCATTCCTAGGACTTTTCATGGCACGGATCTTGCTTATAGATCTAACTAAAGCTTAGGTTTTTGATTCATTGTCGAAGCAAATCCTTATTCTATCAAAACTTCAAGGGTTCAAGATTTCAACCTTAATAGGTTAGAGCTTTCATGATCATATCAAAAACTCGAATATGACATTACCAATAAATCAACCAGTATAGGAATTTCTTGATTGATAGCCCTAATTAGGTTTAGGGTTTCACACATCATCAATTTATCTCAATTAGTGTAGCAATTTTTTATCATTAATATCCTTAAGAAGGTTTAGGGATTGACATCCTATCAATATGCCTTTAGATTAGGGTTTCCAGGAAAGCTTTCAAGGTACTTTCAATTCAAACAATTTAGAGATGAATAGGGTGGTAAATTCATCAGAAGATGAATTACCTTAAACAAGAATCTTTTATGATTCAAGAGAGCTAAACAAGATGAGCATTAGTAGTGTAGATTGGATTTGACAAAGATAATAACAAAACTGTTTAATAGAGACATACCTATATTTTTGACAAACCTTTGTGTGCCTTCCTTCATACTCCTTGATCTTTTAGAAAGTCCTTCCTTAGAATAGTTTATAGTGGCTTGGTTACTTCAAATCTTTAGAGGATCATTTCATCTAACTCTGATGACATTGAATCAATGAGACCTTTCCTACTATGGTAGCTCCAGGTTAGGCAGAGACTACAACATCACCATAGGCTAAGACTAGAGCATCATCATGGGCTGAGGCTGAAGTATTATCAAAACTGTGGTATATTAGAGAACGAGAGTTCTAAGATTGCTGTCGTGTTATGACTTAAGTCAAGGTGATGTTTTTGAAGTGGCATCTTTCTGAATTTGCAGTGGCATTCTTTTATTGACACCACATCCTCATGACTACCTCGAGACTGGACTAGCATTGTGTTTTCATCATACCTGGGATTGTGACATATTGTGATTCTTCCGAGACTATGATATGCTCGAGACCAAGGTTGTGATATAGACATGTCAGTATTGTAGATATTTCCTCTGTGACTGTGATATAGACACTTCTTCTGAGACAATGTTGGCTTTGATAGTATTGAGACCCTTCTAACCGAGACTGTGATATGTAGGCATCGTGACCCTTCACTGGGATGAACACTTCTTCACAAGCTTTTCCGTGATATAGTTGATCTCCTTCATGCCCTTCTGTTGTAGCCTGCAACAACCCCCCTTCTTATTTAGTTTTATCACTAATACTAAATAAATGGGGACCCTTATAAAAAACTAAAAAATCGATTAGTGCTTGTATTTCCTTTTTCAATAAAACTTACTATCATAAACTTAGGAGAATACCCTCAAGAAAATATAAAAAGCTTAAGTTTTATGATAAGTTAGGATAAGATCATTCCTTAAAAAATATATCGCATCGCAAAAAGGGCAACGGATACCTCCCTAGAAGTGGAACTCTAAAATTGCGAGATCGCGATGCGAAACTACACTCTAAAAACATTCATCACATCGCATACTTCAAACATTATTTACGCTGAAGTACCTCAAACCGCCGATATGTGATATGCGATGGCGCATATCGCAAATCGCATTTCACAGAAAACACATTAACGGATGATTGTCATATGCTACGATCCAGAGATATTGCGATTCTGCAATACTGCGATCTGCAATATTGCGAAGCAAATCGCAAATCGCCTTATCGCAGATCTTTAGGGCTCGTTGTTCGAAAAAGCTTTTTCCCATAAATTGAGACCTGGTTATGCGCGTTAATGTTAATCAATGAGTTAGTTGGCAATCATTAATGAAATATGGTTTTGTTCTGATCGAAGAGCCATTTCACGTAAGGTGGTATATTTTATATGTCTTCGGCATTTAAAGCTTTCCCATCACCTTTTTTTATTCTCACCTCATTTGTAAACTGTAGGAACGAAGAGCAGAGAACTACACAAACCAGTGTTCAGGATATTATGGGAGAAAAGGGCAAAGCTCCGAGTTCTGAAGACAAAGAAATGACGCCCTTGTATACAGAGATTGCCTGTAACAAAGATGCTGGTATTACTACTTGGGAAGGCATGTACAATCTACTTGAGGAAGAAAATCCCAAAATGATGGAGGTTACAACTACTGCAGGTTCACACGGGTCATCTGAGGCGTCTATTATAGAGCTAGTTTGCTCGTTCTTGCACCGGATAGTGGCGAGGCCCAAAATTCTTCCATACACAAACATGGTTAAATGGGTACTAAACAATGTTGACATCACAAACAGACAATTTAAGACTCAGGGTCGAGAACTCACGGAGTCGTTATTTCCACAAAATTTAAGCTTTATATCCTCCTCTAACAAAAAATGCACGAAAGGCGAAAATCGCACCAAGAAAACCCGGATCGAGAAACGAAGGCAGTTTCCGATGAGCGATTAGCGCCTAGCGCTAATCGCGCATCACTGAGTAAAACCCCTTGAAAAGGAAAGCATATAATTGCTCAGTCACTTGTAAGTCCGGAAGTTTGTAGGAAAGAACGCTAAAGGCAAAAAAGCAAAACTTGAATCCTAAAACCAATGGTATTTATTAGAGATATCTTCAAAGTAGTATGTAAATAGGTATAGCATCTATAGATAGGCTGGAGACAGAAGGCTCAAGAAAAGGCAGAATCAATCAAAAGATTAACTAAGTTGAATTGGTATTTTTACTGGGCGTATTTGGTAAAACCACACAACCAGTGCATGACTCTCAAATGTATCATCAATTCTGCCGAGAAGATGACGCTAGCTCTTGTCGATTCCGTTTTTGCAGGACAATTAAAGTCGGAAGTCGGTCAGCCGACTCTCAAACAAATGCTGAACGCTTGTGATTTCAAGGAACAGATACACAAATAGTTAGTTGTTAGTTGTTAGTTTTAGATTTAGTGTTAGTATTAATTTTGCTTTATTTTTGCCTGAAATGAGGACGGTCATTTAAACTGTATCCTACATTTTTGTAATAAATTATTTTTAGATTTAGTTAGTAGTATTTAAACCCTTCTCATGCATTTAGAGAAGGGTCCTGAAATTTGTCAAAAACTTGTCCTCAGAACATGCACTTTTGCACCCTTCGAGGAGGTTTGATGAATGAATGGGACAAGATTTATTGATATCTGCATTTAATATCTACTACTGATGTTGCACTTTTGTACTCTTAGTGGATGTTGGATTAAGAAGAGATAAATCATTATTGCTTGAAGCTCATGAGTAGAACTAGTTATAAATGGTACTTTTATCTCTTAACTATTTCTGCCTTTATGTTAAAGTAATATTCATGTTCAGTTGTTTATGCATTGATGCGTGAATGCTTTAGTTATCATTTGGCACTTCTGTACAGTGATAGCTATTTATATATGCTTAATATATAAGTATCTTATCATGCGATATGTTTTTCACAACTGTTTCGTCTAACTTTTTATACGAAGAGGTTTATCTTCATTGAATTCTTTTCTCATAATAGTTGAATGATCTTTATTACCAATTGTTATTTGAAATCATTTTAGATCGCATAACGGAAAGATTACATCCCGGGTTAGTTTAGAATTAGATATTTCTGTTTATTAGAATACAATTGCATGTCATTAGATTAGATTTAGAATATAGCATTTTACTTAGGAACTTTTAGAAAGGAAATATCAATTCTCAACACACACACACATACATTAGGAAACTGGTCCCATATCCCTAGTCAGACCCACTATACCAAAGGGAAAAGGAGCTGCTAACCAAGGTCCAGACCGGGTGGGTATCCCCCTTGTTGTAGATCCGATTTTCGGGGCTTCAACACCTTCATGAACCATAGCTCCGATACCATGTTGAAGAATCTAGGGCAATTCATGGTTTTGTGACTCTTCTCAGACTTATTGATAACAATTTGTGTTGTCTTCTTCAATTAACTTTGTTATGTTATTGTGTTCTTCAATCATCAAACAATTATCAAACTAGAAGATCAACAATAGAACAAGTAAACAAGGTGTTGGCTCCAAGTCAGGGAAAAACCTCTCCTCTTGAAAGTAAAACCCTTGAATCTCCTTATAGATATTTAGATGATGAATACCAAAACCCTTGACAAAATAGACACAAGGTTACTTCCAAGATTTTTGTCACTATCCTCCACTCTGTTTGTTCTACAATTCATTGTGTTGATATCCTTGTACTCCTTCTCCTTATGTCTTCACTTGTTGAGTCACTATCTTCAACACCTTCTTCGCTCAGCTGCTACAGTTCTTTGATTATGTCATTCCATACAACAATGATAAGATAGGCCACCATGGAGAGCTGAGTCATTGTGTATATATATTTGTAGAGTCCTTCAATGAGTTTCGATATATGTCACAGTTGATGGATTTACGAACTTCCGAGATACTTTCGAGATCTATCATAGTGGATAACTTATAGATTTCCGAGATATATCATCGTAGATGGCTTACAAACTTCCAGGATATATCACCGAGGATGGCTTATAGACTTTCGAGAACTTGACACACTGTCTATGTATCCCGAGAACAAACTTCTGAGAACTTGAAACTTCCGAGATATTACCTTGTTCACTGTGTCTTCATTTCCTTCTTCACTGACTGTAATATATGAACTGATCCGAAGACTTTTCTCAATTGACTCCACGTTGCTCCTTATATATATCGGTCAACGATGGTGTATTGAGCCAACAGGAGTGCCTTAAATCTAGGCCGACATATCAACAAGGATATTACTGTTGAAGAATGTGTAACTAGTTTAGGTCTTCATAAATATACTTTTGATATTTGTATTTATTCAAGAAAAGAAATATTATTTTTGTATTCTTTGTCAATGCATTTCTTGCTCATTGAAGTAGGTCAAGCACATGGTTAAGTGCTTCTAGGAAGTCAAAAGGTCAATATATTTATATAAGACCCTTAGAGGGCATGTTACACTATGTATAAGGTCAAAGGGATACCTCCAAGACAAGTGAAAGTCCTCTCCATGCAACAATGTCCTCCACAAGAAGCTAAACGAAGAAAATAATGAAGATATGGTCAAGTCGGCCTAAAGACAGAATGTCGGACTAGAGTAGGGACAATCCTCTATATATAGAGGCTGCTCACTCCCTGATAAAGGATATAATGCAATCTATGAAATCAGCAAAGAGATAAGCCAAGAAAAGGAAGGTGAAGCAAGTCTAAAGGGTTTCCAAAATGTAGTGAAGGAAGAAGGAAACTCAACGAAGGTAGAGGACTGTTTCTAGGGCTAGAAACAGTCACATGTGCGAGGAGGAAAAATTGTGGATATAACAGCAATAACCTTTCAGTGCAAGATTCGTTGGTGTTTGGGCTATATATTAGGCCTAGAAGACCTCCCAAGTCAAGCGAAGAAGTCTCTCTCTCTCTCCCTAGCGAAGTTGAAAGGACCCTAATTCACTAAGGGTACCCTCCACACGTGAGAAACTAGGGCAACAAAATAGTAGTACATTCATACACCCATATCTCAAGAAGGATCTCTTTGGTCAAAAAAAGAAGAAGTCTACTTGAGAAAAGGATAGAAGAGGAACATCTCATCTAGAAGGCTCACTCAAGGAAGGTCTATCTCTAGACAAGAAACAAAGAAGGAGGACAAAGTGTTGGGGAGCAAAGTGCCGAAAGGAGGAAGTCTATGTGTCGGGGAACCAAGGGCAGAAAAGAGGAAGGACTTGACTTGTGCTTGGAGGACATCCTAGTCAAGGGTCTAGGGTTTGACAGTGATCAATAGGAAGTTTCAATAAGAGAAACTTACTGAAGGGTTTTCCTCTCAAGAGAAGAGAGGTTTTGGCCCTGGTAGAGAGCCAACATCTTGTGTTCTTGTTTTTATGTTTTTGGTAGCAATTTGATGAAGTACACACAGACATTAATAATAATAAGAAGAAGATTAAGCTAACAAGAAAAAGTAAAAAGACTCCACAAACTGTTATTAAGTCAAGAAGAATCACACTACACCTCATTGTCCTAGATTCTTCAACATGGTATCTGAGCTAAAATGACACATGTTGATTTGGGGTAGCATCGGATGGGCTCTAGCCACGAAAATTGGTGGAGAGGCTAAAGCACGTGAGATCTCCAATACCTAGAAAGGGTTTGGGCAGATTCTAAATAGTTTGGGAGATATTAAAATAATTAATATTTTTAATGAAGTCCCTAAGTCTAAACTTAGGGAAAATAAAATATTAATGTGAATTAATATAATAGTGTGTTAGAATGGTCCAAAAGTCATGGATCAAGCCAGATCTTATCTTAGCCGTTGATTAGGGACTTAATCTTGGCCGTTGATTTGTCAACAAGAAAAGTATAAGAGGAGGCTTGAGGGTCACTTGGAGAACACATTGAGGGAGACTAGTCAGTTCAATTTCTGGAGCGGGGTTAGCTGAGAAATTGAACCAGTGGTCTGTTGAGCAGTTAGGAGGCAGCAAGTATGAAGCAGAGAGGTGGGATCAGCCACTGGAGATCAGCGCTGAGGCATGAGCGTCAGACGCAAGGATTTTCAGGCAGATGCAGAGGCAGAAGAAGACTATGCTGTCACTAGCTGGGCCTGCATGGGTGATGCGGAGAGGCCCAGGGTTGACGTAGAGGGTTTGAGAGCCACACAGAGGTCAACTGGGCTGACGCTGGGTTTGGGAGAAGTGCTGGAGAATTATTTCTCTGTGTGGGTAAGCCAGTTTGGCACCCTGTTGCACTGAAGAATTGCTGAATAATAAAATCCTCCCTTGCTGCATTGGTTTTCCCACATTGGGTTTTCCCGGGGACTATTGCCCAAACTATCTGTGTCAATGTGTTAATGCTTGTGCATATGTTTTTTTCTGTATTACGGTGTGATATTTGCAGCAGTATTTATTTTAATGTTTATTGAAGTAATTTCATAAATAACTTATTGTGGAATAAGTAGGAAAAATAAATCAATTGCTACAGTGATAAAATTCTCAAATGGTATCAGAGTGAGTAATCAGAGACAGAAAGGGAAAATTAGTTATGGGTCAAGACCACGATGCAGAGGCATCCACGTCAGGGGACTCACACAAATTTTCAGAAGATTGCACAAGAGAAAGAGACTTCGATTTCTCTGTGTTGGCTTCCAAGAGCGATTCGAATTGGATCCTAAAGAACTCTCTAAGTTTTCATAACTCTAAAATTCATGCCAAAGTTTCAAAGACTTACAAAGGTCGAGCTTATCAGAAATATTGTCGAACAGTGTTAATTTGTGAGCAACACCAAGCAATGAGGACCCTCGGTCAAGCGCGCCGACCGTTGGCCTATGGTAACGCGTGCTGCCACGAAACAACAAAATGGGAAGCCTTTTTGAGAAACGGGGGAGGTTTCTGATATGTGATTAGCGACAGGAAAACCCCTTAGAGAATAAAAAACCCTGAGCGACTCGGACCCGAAAAGTAAAAAACCATACGAAATTCGCCGATTCCATCAGAGGCGGGTCCCACATGCAAACCGGCATGATATCAGAAGGGCTTCGAGCGGTAAGCAGTTTCGACCGAGTCCCACCCGATGCCACACACTGGGTGCCACGCGTCCGGCGGAAGAGAGAGAAAACCGCTCACAACGGACAGGTAAATGTCATGCAACTTACCCGCCCGATATGGATGGAGACCGTAGGATTTGGAGGCTCCATATCGACGATGGACATGTGATTCGATGGATGACCAGATTCAATGGGGTAAACATGCCAAGCTGTATAAAATTTGAAGTCTAGCATGAACGATGAGTTGGTAGAAGAATCATGTTTGCGGGCAATCTGGGAGTTAAACAGAAATAACGACTATCCAAACATTTCCAAGAGAATTGACACTCAGTTCGTATGAAACAGGTGGCCACCTCCTTGCAAAGTGTTACACAGTGATGATGACGCAGAACAATGGAATTCAAACGGACAGAGGCAGAAGAACCAGAACGTCGGGAAGTGGAAACGAACAGTCAGAAAATAGGTTGGCTTTAAAGCCATGAACTGATAGAGACAAAGTAAGCAGCTAGAAAGGAGAAAAGCTAGTAAGAAAGCTAAGAGCAAAGAACAGAGAAAGTAAGTCGAGTTGACCTGCAGAGCAAAGGCAGCATCGGGACAGAGCTAGAGAGAGTCGGAGAGTCTGCGCACTCCAGAGAAGGCTTGAGAGGTTCAAGCAAACTGCTCAGCATAGGCCTGTCATGTATGAGTCTCAGTTTGGGCTCATACTACTGTGATGAGCAGTGGTCGAGTTTCAGTAAGAAGAGTTTGTGTACTCCAGTCCTACTAATTTATATCTATTAAGTGAGACTCAAGTTGAGCTCACTGTTGTAAAAACTCTGCTTAGAAAACATAATAGAGAGGTCACCATTGAAGGTTGGACCAGGAGACGTAGCCCAGGAGCATTGGGTGAACTCCTTATTAAACTTGTTGTATTTACATGTTTTCCTGTTGTGTTTTCTCTAACTGCTTCAATGTCTATGTATTTTGCAATCTTATCGATCCGTTGCATAAAGTAACATAGGCACATCCATGCACATGAGTCTGTAATACCTTTAATTCTTTGTCCTGGATAAATTCTAGATCAAGTGGTATCAGAGCTCTAGGTTATTAAGGTTAGACAAGCTTGTGCTGGATTTTGTTGTTGAATGCTAATAGATCAAAGCTTAAATTAGGAGAAGGAGAGTTGGTTGAAACTAACCCTGAAATTGGAAGAGTCTATCCCGAGAGGAAAATGTCAGAAGAAAGTCCCTTGGAATCAGACCCTCAGTTCATGGATAGTTTCATGACTATGAGAGCCATGGTAGAGGAAATGTATAAAGAATTTAAGAAAGGTAGAGAAGAAGATTCAACGAACTCCAAACGAGATAAAGGAGCAGAAGAATCTCTCCTCCATGACCACTCTAAAGGCAAAGGGAAAGAAGAAAAACTTCCCACTCCTCCTAGTAGCTCTGAAAACAAAAAGAAGACATCTTTGATTAAATTAGATGTTAAATTTGATTTGCCAATATATGATGTAGAGTTGAATGCAGAGAAGTTGGATAATTGGATTAAACAGATTGACGTTTATTACAGAGTGCAGAGATTTATTCAGACAGTAGTAAGATTCAGCTGGCCAGCCTACGCCTTGGAGGCACTGCCTTGGTATGGTGGGAAGGCAGGACACAAGCTAACATGAAGAAGCATGGTAAAATTCTTTCTGTCTGAAGTGAATTTGTTTCTGTAATTAAAAAGCAATTCCATCCACTAGCCTATTTGCAGCAAGCCATGATGCGCTGGCAAACTCTGCGCCAGTTAAAAGGGCAAAGTGTACAAAGCTACACTCAAGAATTTAGGAAAAGAGATTTGATTCTAGGAACTTCTTTAGACTCACCTGAAACTCTGCTGAAGTATCTAGGTGGTCTACACAGTTACTTAAGGCACACTATTCTCATGTTTAATTCCACTAGCATAGATGAGGTATCTGTTCAAGCTACACATCTAGAGGCTAGAGGCAAGAATGTGAACCCAGAAGTTGGGGGATCATCAAAACCCATTGCAAGCAAGAATAAGGAGAAAAGAAAATAGAAATGGAAAGAGAGGAAGACAAATATTGTAAAAAAGACCAAATATTCATGCACTTACTGTAAGAAGGATGGGCATGATGATGAACACTATTGGATTCTGCATCCGGAGCTGAAACCCAAGAAGTATGATGGCAAGAAAAAGAAGACTACTGCAGCTATTCAAAAGGATTTGGGGTCAGACTCAGGAGATGAAACAACAATTGCAACCACAAGTATAAAAGGTAAAATTCTGAAGCATCTACTAGTAATTCTGCACAATCAACTGATAATGAAGAAAATGAGAGAAAAAGACATGAGCTTTTTCACATCAGAGTCGTTTCCAAGTATCAAAAGATTGATACTTTGTTTGATAGTGGCTCACAAGTAAATTTAATTTCTGAAGCAATTGTAAAGAAGTTGGGATTACTAACCACACCTCACAAAAAACCATATCCATTAGGTTGGTTATGTGATAAAGCACAGCTACAAGTGATTAGACAATGTAAACTTAGGTTTTCTTCTGGGTCAGCATTTGTAGATGAGGTTGAGTTAGATATTGTTCCCTTGGATATATGTGGGATTGTTTTAGGAAGTCCTTACTTGTATAATAGAAAAGCTATTTTCTATAGAGCTGAAAACAAGTATCAACTCGTTAAAGATGGAATCAAATATATTGTAAGAGCTCATAAACTCAAGAATAATTATACTTTCATAAACTCAGGGTAGATAAAAAGAATTGTAAATTCATGGAAACAATTTTTACTGATGGTTGTAAAGGAAAAGAACCCTGATAAAACCAATGTATTTGAGGGCTGTAATGCTAAATAGCAAGCTTATTTAGAAAAAGTTGTTTCAGAATATGATATACTATTTGAAGAACTTAAAGGTCTGCCACCCAAAAAGGAAATAGTACATGATATTAATTTGCAGCAAGATGCTCCATTGCCTAACATCGAAATGTACAGGTTATCCACTTTAGAGAATGCATAAATCAAGAAGCAGGTACAGGAGTTGCTCGAGAAAGGGTTCATAAGACCTAGCACATTGCCTTGTGGGTCTCCAATTGTCTTGGTGAGAAAGAAAGATGGTTCATGGAGAATGTGCATTGATTACCAAGCATTGAATATGATAACGATAAAAAATTGTTATCCCCTTCCTCGCATAGATGATCTATTGGATCAATTGAAAGAAGCTGTTTATTTTTCCAAGTTGGACTTGTATAGTGGTTATCATCAGGTCAGAGTTATAGAGCAAGATGCATGGAAGACTGCTTTCGAAACAAAGCAGGGATTGTATGAGTGGTTGGTTATGCCTTTTGGCTTAACTAATGCTCCCGCTACTTTCATGAGAATAATGAATGATGTACTTAGACCTTTTATTGATGATTTTGCCATTGTATATTTGGATGACATTCTTATATTTAGTAAAACATGAGAAGAACATTTAAAGCATGTCAAGCAGACTCTAGATGTTTCGAAAAAAGAGAATCTTTATGTTAAGCTCTCAAAATGTGAATTTGGCAAAACATCTTTGAATTATTTGGGTTATATTGTAGGGGGTGGTGAATTGAAGATAGATCCTTCTAAGGTTGCAGTCATTGTAAACTGGCCTAAACCCAAATCTGCTACAGAAGTTAGAAGCTTCTTAGAAGCAACACAATATTGGAGAAAGTTTATTTCTAACTTTTCCCTGATTGCAGCTCCCTTACATGCTTTAACAGGATTGAACAAGGTGTTTCAGTGGGGAGGCAAACCACAGAAAGCCTTCAACAACTTAAAAGAAAAGATTAGTACAACACTAGTTCTAGCACTGCCCGATCTTCAAAGACCATTTGAGATTGAAACGGGTGCCAGTGACTATGCCATGGGAGCAGTTTTGATGTAGCATGGTAAACCCATATGTTATCATTCTGAGACATTTAATTCTGCAGTAGTTAATTATCCCACATATGATAAAGAATTGTATGCGCATTAGTACAAAGTGTGAAAAAGTGGAAACATTACCTAATGGGCAAAGAGACAGTTATACATACTGATAACCAACCACTTGAATATTTGCACTCACAAACTAAGTTGCAACAATCAAGACACTGTAGGTGGATGGGTTTTCTACAACAGTTTCATTTTGTCATCAGATATAAAAAGGGCATACACAATAAAGTTGCAGATATGTTGTCCAGACCAATCATAAATGCATCCATTATACTTGAGCATAATTTAGTATTGCATGAAAGCTACATTGAACAGTATGCTCAAGATATAGATTTTAAAGATGTATATGCAACTTTAAGTCATGGCAAACAAGTAGAAGAATGGGATTATCATGTTAAGGACCAACTCTTGTATCATTTGGGAAAGTTATGCATTCCTCGAATAGAAAGAGTAAAGATAATTCGAGAAGCACACACTTCTCTAATATCAGGTCACTTTGGTGTAAGTAAAACAGTTGCACAACTGCAAAGATTTTGTTATTGGCCAAAAATGAATGAGACAGTTTCTAGATATGTAAGAGGGTGTACCATGTGTGCTAAAAGCAAGCCCAGCAATAGAAAACTAGGCTTGTACATTCCACTACCAGTTCCTTCTCATCCTTGGGAAAGTGTTTCTATGGACTTCGTTGGGGGACTGCCTAAATCTAGAAAAGGTCATGACTATTTATATGTTGTTGTGGATAGGTTCAGCAAAATGTGTATTTTAATACCTTGTAATAAACAGATTACAGCTGAACAAATTGCAAAGTTGTTCTTTCAACATGTATGGGTTCATTTTGGATTACACACTTCCATTATATTTGATCAAGGTATCCAATTTGTTGGGAAATTTTGGTCAAGTTTGTGGGAATTGATGGACACCAGACTGAAAAAGAGCACAACTTTTCATCCGCAAACAAATGGCCAAAAGAAGTGGTCAACTGGACAGTGATCCAGTTGCTCAGAGGTTATTGCAGCAAGCATCCCAAGCATTGGGATGAACATTTATGTTATGTGCAGCATGCTTACAACCAAGCTAAACATTCTTCTACACAAAGATCTCCTTTTGAGACCTATTTTGGTTTTACACCAAGGTCTCCCTTGGATTTTGTCTTTGGTAAAGACACAGCGGTTGGTGGACACAGTGATGTGGACAAGGCAACCAAGTTCATCGAACAAATCCAAGAGATTCACCATGCAGTACAGGAACAACTAGAAAAGAGCCAAGCCAAGTACAAGGCAAGGCATGATAAGCATCGGACTGAGCATAGTTTCCAAGTTGGTGATCAAGTCTGGCTGTATATCAGCAAAGACAAAATGCAAGGTGAAGGTAAGAAGCTGAAGCTAATAAGATATGGACCTTTCAAGATATTTGATAAAATTGGTGAGAATGCTTTTGCCTTGATTTACTAGCTTACATGCACATCTACTCAGTTGTTAATGCAGATAGCTTGAGACTATTTGAACTTTCATTGATTGGAGATCCCGAAGAGCAGAGTCAATTGCCTTCTATTGATGATCTGTTACCTGAATATCTCAATGAGTTGCAGGAAGATACAGTTCTGGACAGGAAGGTGAGAACTGTGTGCAGGGGGGATGTTGAGTACCTGAGGATTGGACTCAAAGGTTCAAAACCAAGCAATGTGAAATGGATAGAAATTTGACAAGCAAGGAATCTGTACCCTCACTTGATTGATGCTTAAAAACCAACTTTTGGTGGTCCAAAAGATTTTCAGTGGGAAGGCCATGATCCGAATTGGATCCTAAAAAACTCTCTAAGTTTTTATAACTTTGTAAAATTCATGCCAAAAGTTTCAAACACTTACAAAGGTCGAGCTTATTAGAAATATCCTCGAACAGTTGTAATTTGTGAGCAGCGCCAAGCAACGAGGACCCTCGGTCAAGCGCGCCGACCGTTGGCCCATGGTAAACCGCCCTGCCACGAAACAACAAAACGGGAAGCCTTTTTGAGAAATGGGGGAGGTTTCTGATATGCGATTAGCGACAAGTCGCTAATTGCATATCGCGGGGCAAACCCCTCAGAGAAGAAAAAACCCCGTGTGACCCGGACCCGAAAAGTCAAAAACCATACGGAATTCGCCTATTTCGTCAGAGGCGGGTCGCACACAAAAACCAGCAGGATATCGGAAGGGCTTTGAGCGATAAGAGGTTTCGACCGAGTCTCGCCCGATGCCACACACTGGGTTCCACGCGTCCGGTGGAAGAGAGAGAAAACCGCTCACATCGGACTGGTAAACGTCATGCAACTTACCCGCTCGATATGGATAGAGACTGTAGGATTTGGAGGCTCCAGATCGACGACGGACATGCAATCCGACGGATGGCCAGATTTAACGGGGTAAACAGGCTGAGTTGTATAAAGTTTGAAGTTCGGCATGAATGATGAGTTGGCAGAAGAATCATGTTTGTAGGCAATCTGGGAGTTAAACGGAAATAACGACCGTCCAAACATTTCCAAGAGAAATGACACTTAGTTCATTATGAAACAGTTGGCCACCTCCCTGAGAAGCATTACACAATGATGATGACGCAGAACAGAGGAATTCAAACGGATAGAGGCAGAAGAACCAGAATGCCGGGAAGCGAAAACAAACAATCAGAAAAACAGATTGGCTTTAAAGCCACGAACTGGCAGAGACAAAGTAAGTAGCTAAAAAGGAGAAAAGCCAGTAAGAAAGCTAAGAGCAGAGAACAGAGAAAGTAAGTGAAGCTGACCTGCAGAGCAAAGGTAGCGTCGAGACAGAGCCAGAGAGAGTCAGAGAGTCTGTGCACTTTAGAGAAGCCTTGAGAGGTTCAAGTGAACTCCCTGGCATAGGCCTGTCATGTATGAGTCTCAGTTTGGCCTCATACTATTGTGACCAGCAGTGGTCGAGTTTCAGTAAGGAGAGTCTGCGTACTCCAGTCCTACTGATTTATATCTGTTAAGTGAAACTCAAATTGAGCTCACTGTTGTAAAAACTCTGCTTAGAAAACATAATAGAGAGGCCACCAATGAAGGCTGGACTAGGAGACGTAGCCCAGGAGCATTGGGTGAACTCCTTTTTAAACTTGTTGTATTTACATGTCTTCCTTTTGTGTTTTCTCTAACTGCTTCAATGTCTATGTATTTCTTAACCTTATTGATCTGTTGCAAAAGTAACATAGGCACATCCATGCACATGAGTCTGTAATACCTTTAATTCTTTGTCCTGGATAAATTCCAGATCAAAGAGGGAAGAAGAAGTGGTGTGTATGACTAGTGCTGCATCATCAGAAGTATGGTATATAGACAGTGGAGCTTTGTGGCATATGACGGGAATCAGGGAGTGTTTCTCAGAATATCGAGAAGAGAAGATGAACATTCAGATCACCATGGGGAACAAGGCAAAGTGTACTCCAGTAGGGAAGGGTACCATAGTTTTTCAAACAGAATCGAGAGAACGGTTCCGTGCTACAAATGTGCTGCATGTACCAGGATTGGGGATGGACTTACTTTCTGTGTCGCAACTACAAGGCAAGGGCTATGACATCTACTTCATCAAGGAGAAGGTATACGTCAAACACCCGAGCTGGAAAAAGAAAGTGCAGATCAGGATCAAAAGTAATCAGTTGTATAGATTGCAATTAGAATCACCAATGGCACTAATAGGCAGTCACAGAGACAAGGACTTGAACGAACTATGGCACAAAAGAATGGGTCACTTGCACCATGGAGCTCTGAGAATTCTCAGGAGCAGTAACAGGACTTCCGGATCTGAGTACGGAACGAGATGATGTATGCAGGGGATGTGCTCTAGGAAAGTATGCCAAGGCAGCATTTCCTAGGAGCAAAGACAGGACCAAGAGTGTACTAGGATTGATATACTCTGATATCTGCGGACCTATGTCTGTCAAAGCTCTCAGTGGTGTTGAGTATTTCCTTACCTTTACTAGTGACCACTCAAGGAAAACTTGGGTTTATTTTCTAAAAACCAAGGATGAGGTTTTTTGTCGATTCAAGGAGTTCAAGGCTTTGGTGGAGAATTTGACTGGGAAGAAAATAAAAGTTTTGCGGTCAGATAATGGTGGAGAATATGTCGATAATGACTTCACTTATTTTTGCGCTAAGGAGGGCATCAGAAAAGAGTGGACAACTCCCTATAATCCGGAGTAGAATGGGGTAGCAAAAAGAAAGAACAAGACTATTGTAGAAGCAGCTAGGGCCATGATGTATGATCAGGATATGCCAAAATTGTTGTGGGCAGAAGAATGCAACACAACAGTCTATGTTCAGAACATGACTCCTCATCGGGCAGTGGGCAAGATTACTTCAGAGAGTCTTCATAGGGAAGACACCTGAAGTCAGTGATTTCAGGATATTTGGGAGTCTAGCATATTGCTGCATACCCGAAGAATATAGGAAGAAGCTGGACCAGACTGCAGAAAAGTGATATCTGGTAGGATATAGAGAGAATGCTAAGGCATATAGAATCTATCTTCCAAGATGTAAAGTTCATGGAGGACAAGGCTTTCAGAAGATCTCGTGAGAAGCCTTTCGAGGAGCAGTCAAAAGAGGAGCCGTTGGTTAAGCCTCTTCAACCAACAGAAGTAAAGAATTCTTCCTCAGGACAGGAAGATTCTCAGGATGAGGAGGAGGAGCGAACAGAAGCACCTGCTGGCAGAGGAAGAACTAGCAGGGAACTTCGTCAGATTTTGCGAGATGCAGAGGACTTCATTGGTGCGCTAAGAAACAATAAGAGGGAGCGAAAACAACCAGATAGATATGAGGCATTAGTAGCTCAAGATGGAGAGGCCTGCCAGTT
Organism: Pinus taeda; assembly: GCA_000404065.3. NCBI lineage: Eukaryota > Viridiplantae > Streptophyta > Pinopsida > Pinales > Pinaceae > Pinus > Pinus taeda. The sequence goes on along the minus strand of APFE031521608.1, from coordinate 141,882 downwards.
TGAAGGAGGCAGCTCAACATCAGGTTTGGCTAGATGCGATGGTAGAGGAATACAACTCCATAATGGTAAACGATGCCTGGGAGGTGGTGCCAAGACCTCAAGATAGATCAATGGTAGGTTCAAGATGGATCTACGAGATCAAATACGCTGTAGACGACAATGTTGAGAAATACAAGGCTAGGTTTGTGGCTAAGGGGTATGCTCAAAAAGAAGGGATTGACTATGAGGAGACCTTCGCCCCGATAGCCAGGTATACATCTATTAGGACCGTGATATCTCTTGCAACCCAGATGGGATGGGAGATCCGTCAGATGGATGTCAAAACGACATTTCTGAACGGGGTAATAGAAGAGGAGGTATACATTGAACAACCAGAGGGCTTTGAAACTCATGAGAAGAAGTCTCATGTATGTAGATTGAAGAAAGCCCTGTATGGGCTGAAACAGGCACCGAGAGCGTGGTATGGTTGAATAGATGGCTACTTGCAGAAGATGGGGTTTATCAAGAGTGACACAGGTCTGAGTCTCTACTATCCAGTTGTAGAGAACGAGCCGCTAATCTAAGTATTGTATGGGATGATCTCTATCTGACAGGATCATCCAGACTCATTGGGGACCGCGAGAAGAATCTAGCCACAGAATTCGATATGAAGGATTTGGGACGAACGCACTACTTCCTAGGGTTGGAAGTTTGGCAGCAGAAGCGAGAAATCTTCCTTGGGCAAGGGAGGTATGCTACAAAAGTCTTGAAAAGATTCGGGATGGAGGACTGTAGACCTATGGCTATGCCAATGATCACCAACTGGAAGAAAATTGATGCATCAAAAGACAAGGATGTCGATCCCACCATATACAGGCAGCTCATAGGGTTCCTGATGTATTTGGTCAATACCAAGCCAGACATTTTCTACACTGTCAACACCCTTAGTTCATGGTGGAACCGAAGAGGGCGCACTGGGCAACAACCAAACATGTTCTCAGGTATTTACAGGGAATAGTCGATTATGGACTCTTGTATACCAGGAGTAATGATATCAGATTGAGTGGATTTACTGATGCAGATTGGGCAGGAAGTTCAGTGGATCAGAAAAGTACCTTTGGGTATTGTTTCAACATTGGATCAGGAATGATCTCCTGGTGCAGTAGGACACAGAAGTCCGTGGCTCTAAGCTCATCTGAGGCAGAATATATGGTGGCAAGCACAAATTCATGTGAGGCCATATGGCATATAAAACTGCTTGTTAACCTATTCAAAAGAAATATGGAGGCGACCAAGATCATGTGCGATAATCAGAGTTGCATCAAGCACTCTGAGAATCTAGTGTTTCATGATAGGTCGAAGCATATTGATATCCGGTGTCACTTTGTTAGGGACTGTGTCCAACGAGGAGCTGTACAGTTGGGCTACACTCCTACAGGAGAACAGGTGGCAAACATCCTCACCAAGGCCCTTGGAAGAACAAAGTTTGACTACTTCAGGGAAAAGATGGGGATGGTAAAGAACCCGTTTCAGTGGTAGAAATGGGAGTGATAACAACAAGAATGCAAAGGGAGTTGCAGTGCGGATGTAGTGTTGGGAGAAAGGACCAGCAGTAGTACGGATGCAGAGAGAGTTGTTGTACAGATGCAGCAGTGGCAGTAGCAGAGCCATGGGCAGCAGTACAAGATGCTGCAGTGCAGAGGATGTTGGGCAGGGAGGCTTAGCATCAATACAATGACCAATGCCAGATGATCAGGGTGATACTAAGTGAGGAGTATTACTAGAGCACAGTCCTCGCTAAGAGGGAATGTTGATTTGGGGTAGCATCGGATGTGCTCTAGCCACAAAAATTGGTGGAGAGGCTAAGGCATGTGAGATTTCCAATACCTGGAAAGGGTTTGGGCAGATTCTAAACAGTTTGGGAGATATTAAAATAATTAATATTTTTAATGAAGTCCCTAAGTCTAAACTTAGGGAAAATAAAATATTAATGTGAATTAATATAAAACTATGTTAGAATGGTCCAAAAGTCATGGACCAAGCCAGATCTTATCTTAGCCGTTGATTAGGGACTTAATCTTGGCCGTTGATTTGTCAACGAGAAAAGTATAAGAGGAGGCTTGAGGGTCACTTGGAGAACACACTGAGGGAGACTAGTCAGTTCAATTTCTAGAGCGGGGTTAGCTGAGAAATTGAACTAGTGGTCTGGTGAGTAGTCAGGAGTCAGCAATTACAAAGCAAAGAGGCGAGATCAGCCACTGGAGATCAGCGCTGAGGCAGGAGGGAAGACGCAAGGCTATTTAGGCAAACACAAAGGTAGAAGAAGACTGCGCAGTCACTAGCTGGGCCTGTGTGGGTGACACAGAGAGGCCCAGGGTTGATGTAGTCAAGCAGGGGCTGACGCAGAGGGTTTGAGAGCGACATAGAGCTCAGCCGGGCTAATGGTGGGATTGGGAGAAGTGTTGGAGAAAAGTATAAGAGGAGGCTTGAGGGTCACTTGGAGAACACACTGAGGGAGACTAGTCAGTTCAATTTCTAGAGCGGGGTTAGCTGAGAAATTGAACTAGTGGTCTGGTGAGTAGTCAGGAGTCAGCAATTACAAAGCAAAGAGGCGAGATCAGCCACTGGAGATCAGCGCTGAGGCAGGAGGGAAGACGCAAGGCTATTTAGGCAAACACAAAGGTAGAAGAAGACTGCGCAGTCACTAGCTGGGCCTGTGTGGGTGACACAGAGAGGCCCAGGGTTGATGTAGTCAAGCAGGGGCTGACGCAGAGGGTTTGAGAGCGACATAGACCTCAGCCGGGCTAATGGTGGGATTGGGAGAAGTGTTGGAGAATTATGTCTCTCTGTGGGTAAGCCAATTTGGCACCCTGTTGTACTGAAGAATTGCTGAATAATAAAATCCTTCGTTGCTGCACCAGTTTTCCCACGTTGGGTTTTTCCGAGGACTGTTGTCCAAAATATCTGTGTCAATGTGTTAATGCTTGTGCATATGTTTGTTTCTGTATTATGGTGTGATATCTGCAACAATATTTATTGTAATGTTTATTGAAGTAATTTCATAAATAACTCTTTGTGGAATAAGTAGGAAAAATAAATTAGTTGCTTCCATGATAGAATTTTCACAACACATCAAGGAAAGGGAAACTCAAGAACACTTGTCAAGGAAAGGCATCTACAAGGTTGAAGCATCAAGCCAAATCTACTCAAGGAAAAGAAGGCCTACCATCTATCATTCATCAAGGAAGACTACAAACAAAGCAAGGAGAAGAGCCTTACATAAAGGCACCTACAAAGAAGAGCAGATCAAAGAGAGACCTACATCATCTACAAGTTACCAAGCAAATCACATCATCAAGCAAGTCTACTTAGAGAAGGCAACTTGAAGAACATCAAGATCCTAGGAAGGCAAGCCATCAAGTCTTCTAGGAGGAAGCAAATCCATTACATCTCAAAATCTATCAAGTATATGTCCCCTTCTGAATATACGTCAATGTCTTTTTGCAAGGAAAGCAACAAATTGGTAGGTACCAATAACTTTCTTGCATGGAAGAAGAGGACTGATTTACTTCTCAAGGAGAATGAACTCCTAGAACACATCAAAGGGAATGTTACTATTCCTGCTAAGGAACAAACTCAAGCCTTAGCCAAGTATAATAAGGATGAGACAAGAGCTCAAAGGATTCTGATAGAATCTATCAAGGACTCTCTCATTCCTCATGTCTCCAAATTTGAAACATCAAAAGAAATTTATGATAAGCTAGTAGAGCTATTCTCGGTATCCACAACTGGAGAAGTGATATCTCTAAGAAATGAATTGTACAAGATGAAGATATCCAAGGAAGGAATAGCTCCCTACTTCATGAAGATCTTTGAGATGAGGGATCAACTTCACGAGCTCGGGAAGTCATGTCTGACAGAGAAATGACAACTGTAGTACTCAATGCTCTACCTGAGAATTGGGGCAACTTCACTTCAAGCATATATGCCAAGAAGGAAGCAACCACACTCAGTGAAATGTGGTCTCTATGCAAGACAGAGGAAACCAGACTTAAAGCACAATAAGATGTGGAATCAAAGGAGCAAGCATTTGATACCATGGCCAAGAGAGGGAAAATTTGGCAAATTTGGTCCATGAAGAACAAACAACAAAGATATGTCCAAAATCCAATGTTATGGATGTCAAGAATATGGAAACTACAAAAGGAATTGTCCTAAGCTTAAGAAGGACAACAACAACAAAAGAAAGAGGGAAGAAGCTCACATGACTCAAGAGGTGAAAGAAGAAGAAAGGAAGCAAAAGAAGGAAGATCCTCCGGATCTCTACTATAGTCTATGACTAAGTCAAACTCTTTACTTCAAGTCTTCTTTCAAGATTTTGAGTAGGATAGGAACATGTAGGAATAAAATGAAATTGCATGACTAGAATCTAGAAGCATGAAGTACATAGAGTTCTAGATACTCATGTAGAAGTAGCATCTATAATGAGAACAAAATGCATGGCCAGAAATATCTTCTAGAATGTAGGAGCATGGTAGATATAGCTCAAGATATTCATGTAGAAGGAGCATACCTAGTATAGGATCTCATCCACAATGAAAGAAAATTGATCATGATTAAGAATCTTAGAAGACCTCCATCATCAAAAGAAAAGAAACATTTACAAGGCAAGGGTTTTTAAGATCCTATGATGGAATCTTCAAAATAAGGTTCATGAACCAAAGTAGATGTCTCATTAGGAATCCCATTCATGGGATTCAAGAAAAGGATGATATGCAGGCATGCTAATATGAAGCAATAAGGGCCACACCAAGGACAACCAAATGAAGCTAAGATGATCAAAGGAGAACCAAGATGAGGTATGTATGCATCAAAGTTTAGTCATGTTATCATATGTATATTATTGAGTCATGGGAATAGTTCTATAACATGATCAAGTATGAAAGAATCTCTTTCACCAAGGACATACTCGAAGGTGTGCACTACAATGCAATGGAGGTCAACAAAAGGATATGCTCACATAAGGAGTATAAGATTGCTGACTAAGATGCAAGAAGAAATGTTGACTAGTCCAAGAAGCAAGCAATGGAAAAGTGCTCTCACAAGGAGCATAAGGTGGTTGACCAATCTATCCAAGAAGAAGCAAATGAAGAAAAGAGATCAAGTAGCTAAAGGACCCACAAAGAAGAAGTTGCTGATGAATGAAAAAGTCCTAGTTAAGAGGGAGCTCTGACAGGTCCTTGGTCAAGAGGGAGTTTTGGATCACCCCTGATTACAAAGGAGTGACAATTGTGTTTTTCCACTTCCTGGGTCGTGCACTAGACTAGGACTAGCAATCGTAAATCTAGATGAAGGCCATGAATGGAAATTTGGACACATGATAGACACAACATTCTTGTCTTCACTTGGGAAGAAAGCATGGGAGGATTGGGTAATCATTTGGCATTCGATACTCTTTGAGGATGTGTAGGGCATCCAAGACAAGAGTAGGCAAGAGGACCGATATTCTTTGAGGGCTGGGAACCCAAGACAAGAATAGTCCTAGAAGGTCATACTTAGAGAACACCCGGGTGGGTATGTACCTTGAGAGACAATGATGAAGGTGTCTATAAATCATTGGTCTCACCAACATTGTAGCTCATGATCTCATGGAGAGATGGAGCTATTAATGAAGGTCGTGCACTATGACAATGTTGATTGATATGTTGCTATAACAAATGGATTGCAAATCTGCTTTCTCTTATGTGAATTCTTCAAGATTGAAACACAGCCAAACACCTTGTAATGTTGTATGGATACGTCCCTAGTTAAGAGGGAGTGTTGAAGAAAGTGTAACTAGGTCCGGTGTTCATAAATGTACTTTTGTTATTTGCATTTATTCAAGAAAAGAAATAGTATTTTTATTTTTTTTGTCAATGAGTTTCTTGCTCATTGAAGTAGGTCAAGCACATGATATTAAGTGCTTCTAGGAAGTCAAAAGGTCAATATATTTATATCAGACCCTTAGAGGGCATGCCACACTATGTATAAGGTCAAAGGAACACCTCCAAGACAAGTGCAAGTCCTCTCCATGCAGCAACGTCCTCCACAAGAAGCTAAACGAAGAAAATAATGAAGATATGGTCTAGTTGGCCTAAAGACAGAATGTCAGTCTAAAGGAGGGACAATCCTCTATATATAGAAGCTATTCACTCCTTCATAAAGGACATAACGCGAGCTCTGAAATCAACGAAGAGATAAGCGAAGAAAAGGAAGGTGAAGCAAGTCTAAAGGGTCTCCAAAAGTGCAGCGAAGGAAGGAGGAAACTTAGCGAAATTAGAGGATTGTTTCTAGAGCTAGAAATAGTCACACGTGTGAGGAGAAGGAGGACAAATTGTGGATATAACAACAGTAACCTTTCAGTGCAAGATTCATTGTTGTTTGGGCTAGATATTAGGCCTACAAGGCCTCCCAAGTCAAGCAAATAAGTCTCGCTCACTCTAGCGAAGTTGAAAGGACCTTAATTCACTAAGGGTACCGTCCACACATGAGAAAACTATGGCAGCAGAACAACAGTACAGTCATACACCCATATCTCAAGAAGGATCTCGTTTCGTCAACAAAAGAAGAAGTCTACATGAGCAAAGGATAGAAGAGGAACATCTCATCTAGAAGGCTCACTCAAGGAAGGTCTATCTCTAGACATGAAAGAAAGAAGGAGAACGAAGTGCTAGGGAGCAAAGTGCTGGAAGGAGGAAGTCTATGTGTCGGGGAACCAATAGCCGAAAAGAGGAAGGACTTGACTTGTGCTTGGAGGACATCCTAGTCAAGGGTCTAGGTTTGATAATGATCAATAGGAAGCTTCAATAAGAGAAACTTACTGAAGGGTTTTCCTCTCAAGAGAAGAGAGGTTTTGGCCTTGACAGAGAGCCAACATCTTGTGTTCTTGTTTTTATGTTTTTGGTAGTGGTTTCATGAAGTACACACACGCATTAATAATAAGAAGAAGAAGATTAAGCTAACAAGAAAAAGTAAAAAGACTCCACAAACTGTTATCAAGTCAAGAAGAATCACATTACACCTCATTGCTCTAGATTCTTCAACAATTACTTCATTTTCGTAGAGTGGATTTGCATGAGGATAGTGACACTTCCGTGGAGTGTTAGTCTTTGACCTTATGACTTTCATAATACTCATGATGTGACATAAAATCCTAAAGACATCAAAGAAGAAGTCTTTGACCTATGGTAAACACATCTTGCTCATGAACCCATGATGCAAGGAATAACAATTGTTCTTCATAATATTATAATTACGAGTCATATTGAAAACCGAACTTAGTTACATTTTTTTCAACAAGAGGTGTAAATTTTATCACTCATACCCCATACAACTTCTCTAGACATCATTTATTACATTACAAATACAATTTTTATTGCAATTTTCGCCCTGTGGAAAATCTACAAAATTAAAAAATGACCACCTAAACCTAACCAAATTTCACAATTTTTTTTGTGTGATCTAGTATGGTAATAAACATTGACCCTAAACACTAAGACTCACCCAAGGCCTCGCCATCAAGTCGTACCCCGGATTTGGGGTATATTTGGAGGAAAAAACTCAATTAATTATTAAGTCATGGTAGGGAGATGATAATTAACCAAGTGAAAAAAATCTCTCAGAGTAATATATTCACTTGTTGGCAAAGGTCCCAAGCTACCTAGGCATGTTACATGACTCCAAACTCCTCATACTAGCATCACTTATTATAATTTCCCGCAGGGTGTGGAATTTGGGTACAACAGAAAATGATGAGCAGAAGTAGAGTAAAAAAACTCTGATAATCTGATGATAACTGATTTTACAAGTGCACTTTGGTACATCCTCGGGCGTGGATTCTTCAGATGGTCATCAAGTGCCACTCTAGTGGTCAACATTTGGTTCGATATGGGGATGCATGCTAGATATGAAGTGATAGTGTGCAAGAACCTGAAATCTGCATCCACTGACAAAAGACATATATCAGCCATATCCATTCAAAATATCATCAAATGAAATCAAGTTCAAAAATGAAGAAATGGAAATTTATTCTAAGAGCATAAATGACAATTTATTCATGAAATAAAACTAATTAAACATTAATGACAAGGGATAAGGTTAGAAATATGATACAAAATAATGCCCCATGGCATCAGATGTATTCTTTGTAGAACAACTTGAGCAGTTGGGCATTTACAATCTGATTTGATGAGGGTTTCTCCCCATATAATTCAGTAATCCTATCCAACTCAAAATTATTAACACTATAGGAGGATGGAGACTTCTTACATACCTTTTGGCTATTCTCCTCAACTCCCATCCAATTCTCCAAGGACAAATGATGCTCTTTTCCAACTACATTAATTTGTTCACTTGTTCCAACCATTTCTCCCTCTAGGATCCTTCTTGCATAAGGGCAAGTGAGTTCATCATGTAGGTCATCACAAGGTCTATAATAAGGCATTGAATCATTAACAAAGTTGGTAGACTCTATTGGATTTGGTGGCCTATGCCCATTGGAAGTTCCCCTCTTGTGCCATCTATCACTACCTCGATTTGGGAATCTCCCAACTTGATTTCTTTCGATGGCCACCAATTGATTTTGGATAGCATTCATTTGACTAGTATGATTTGCTTCCATACTCTTAATGCGTTTGGTTAATTCTTTTATAGAATCATGCGTAGTCTCTTCCTTGGCCTTGCTTTTGGAATCATTAGATTTTGATGGCCCTCTATTGAAACTAGAAATTTCAGTTTTTTGTGATTGCTTTCTAGCCCTTTCCATCTTTAAGGCCTCAGCTTGAGCTATGCCTAAATTTGCAGGTTCCTTCCTCCTCAACTCATAAGCAGTATCAACACCAAAAGCATCCAAATATGAGCATAAGAGAAATTCATCAGGAGGTTTAACAATAGCAGGCATGCTTTTCACTAATTTATTAAATCTCTTGTTAAACTCCTCCATGGTTTCATTCTCATTTTTCTTCATGTTGCTAATGGCATTGATCAAGTGACTATTTTATTTCTTTTCTCCAAATTTTCATATGAAAGCATTAATGATTGCTTGTAAAGAGTCATAAGAATTGGATGCTCATAATGATCGCCTAAAGGGTTTGACCAATCAAGAGCATCCGCTTCTAAAGAGAGAACAAAAAGTCTCATATTTACATCTTCATAGTTAGCAGTGTTACACCATTTAAAGATGCAAACATTGAAGTTCTTGACATGTGATGCAACACTAATGGCATTGCTACCTTGAAAATAAGACAACTTTTCAATAGCCTTGTCAGTGATATTGTGATGATAGAAATTTATGATGCTAGGCTCAACTTGTTCTTGAAAAAGCAAATGAATATAAGAAATAGCCTCTTGCCCAAGATTAGCAAGGGTTCTACTATGAGAAAGTCTATTTAACCTCTCTCTAAAAACCTTCTTAGGATTAGGAGTGGGGCTAATTAGACTACTTGGATTTCTCCTAGTAGAAACTCTTGCAAAACTTGAATTCAATGGAGTCGCCACTTGAGCAAGAATCTAATCCTAAAGTTCAATATGCCCCCATGATTTGTAGCAAGAGGTTTTTCTTGTTGGGTAAGGGGTATTTATCTTTAAGGCATGCTTGTTTTAGGCCTCTAAAATAGACACACATTACAATGTTTCTAGTCTTTTTCCTGGTAACCATGGAGTTTGATAACCATTAGGAATGCCTTATCAGGGCTATGATATTTGCATCAATCATCTTTTGTAACTCTTCCTTGACTAAAGGGGCCAACTTCGGGTTTATAGTTTTCAACTTTTGTTTAATTGGCTTGGACCCTTTCCTTTAAAGGGATAGTGTGTTGTATCACATCGTCACTATAGGATTTCAAGTGTTGGTATCACCATGTGAACACATCTTTCAACTCATGGAAACCTATCTCAAACTCAACCCTTTTATCTAGGGTCATTCCTTTTCCTACCAAGATGACTTGTGGATTAGATTTTGATCCTATGTTGATCTCGATAATATCAAATTATTCTTCTATTACCTTGCAACTTTGCAACCATTGTTTTCACCAAATGAATTTTCTAGAGAAATTGTCTTTTCAACCTTAGGTAAGATAATAATATAAGATAATTTTATTAATATCCAATGAATGACCACAATAGTAGGTCAATGGGACTGAAGAGTACATCTAGTGCAAGTACAATGTGGGTGTGCAAACACAACTCCTAGAAAAATGGCAAAGCGAAATCTAGGGTAAATGAAGTAAAGATTATGATGCATAGCCCCAACCTTATTGTTTTGAAGGAAGTCCATGATATGGGTGTCATCCTCAAATACTTGCCAATGCTCTTGGTTGTCAGGTATGACTGGTCTAAAGATGACCTCCATGGTAAATTCTCGTAAGCTAAAGGTGGCTTCATAGGGTGGTTGCAAAATAGTGGTAGCAACAGTCAAAGAATCAACTATGATGCTCTTTTCTCTTGGGACATCATTTATACTGAAAGTTTTAAATCACTTTATAGTGTGGCACAAAATGTCTTTGTACTCTCTAAGCTTCTCGTTTTTGGCACTAAATGCCCCTTTGTTTTGTGGCATAATAAGGTCGAAATCCTCAATAACTTTCAAATTTCTTATTCCTTAGTTAAGACCCAAGTCCAATCCTAAAGTGAGGGCTTCATACTCAGCAATATTATTTGTGCATTTGAAGGAAATCTTGTAAGAGGACATGATATACCTATTGAAAGGCGAGATAAACACAATCCCTGCTTCAGAACTAGATTTAGAACAAGCCCCATCAAAGTACATGGTCCAAACCTTGTCCACATCTTGTTCAAATGAGGTTACCTTGGCTGATATCCTCCAATCCCCAAACCCACAAACCTCCTTTCCTTCTTCATCAAGAATAGGATGTTGGTTTTGAACTAAAGGCCATGTTGGTGGTTGTCTAGAGATTAAGGCACAAGATTGTTCTTCCATAGGAAATTGTATGTATGGCATATCCATATGGATAGTTCCACCTAGATTGGTAGCCCACTCCCTAGACAACAACATGCCTCACACATCTAGAATATCTATGACAATGATGTTGATGTGAATTACTTCTTTCGGGATGCCCATGTAAAGTGGTAGATAAGTTTTCAAGTATCACACATACTTCAATAGCGCTTGAGTCAATCTCAAATACATTTTTGTATGGTCTTATGACTTGTTATCCTAATTGGTTCATGATGCTTAGTGGTATCACATAGGTTGAGGCCCTTGAATCAAGCATGCAATTATGTAACAAAAAGTCATTAATTTCAATGTTTATGAAGAACAAATGATGTTTTTCATTAGTTTTTTGGGTGTATAAGACAATTGGGGAATCAATTTTATCCTTTTCATCTATAGTTTGGTCTTTTACATTTGGAGGAGGTTGTTGCTCTCAAACATCCCATGTCAATTAATGGAAATGTTAAAAATTTTAGTAAAAGGATGAAAATGAAAGATAATTTACTTTAAGAATTTAATATTGCCATTAATTACATAGCATTAATAGGGCCCTAGGGTTGAATATTAGGTTTCCCCACTTATAAATTATTGTTTTCAAGCAAAATTTAGGGGGGATGCCCAACCCTTTTTGATGGCCCCCCCCGATAACCACCTCTTTTGGGGAACATATCCCCTACTTTGGGGAAATGTTTTCCTCTGCGTCTCCCCAAGTTTCCCCAAAAGGGGGACATGGGGAAATGTTTCCCCAGGTGTCCCCTTGTCCCAGGCTCCAGCTGCATGGGATTTGTGCACCCCACCCTGGGGGATGCATCCCTATAGGTTGTGCAACACTGCTACACAAATACAATGTGCAAAAAATTGAGAATATGTGATAAACATAAAAAAGTTTCCACAAGAATTACTGCAATCAATCCCAACTCCAAGAAACAATCTCCGAGCAAAAACCATCGCCAAGAGAAGCTTGCACCATAAAATATCACATTTCTGTCCAATGGAAGCAAGAAGGCTAATGCGCACTCCCAAAGAGAGGAGTGTATGATGAGTCACTTTTGCTGAAAACATGAAATATGGCCTCCTCTATTTATATGAGGTCTAACTTGCCTTATTTTAATAATTTTTACAAGCAAAGCCTTAAAACAAGTTAGCTTAAGCACTCAACAAGAGTGAGGTCACAAACCAACCTCAATATAGCTCAAAAGCATAACATAAATACTAAAAATAGCCCATATGTGTGGGAAATAATAATCTCCACCAAGACATCATCCTCCATAAATTCTCAAGGTGCCACAAGCAAGTGACTAAACGGATCATGAGTGCTCCTCACTCCAAGAAGAGCTCAAAGTGCATGGGTGTGTGTCCGTAAAGTGCCTCCAAAACCATGATGTCATCATAATTATGCCTTATGTCACCCTTCTAAGGGAAAAAGGAGTGATGTGGCATCATCATGCTCGAGCATTGGGGTCCAAGGGTGATGTGCAAACCCTCCCCTATCATATCAAGGATAATCAACCATCGTTTGGGCTCTAGAACAAGCAACGCCCATCAAACAATGTCAAGGCTAGCTTGGGGGTGTTTTGGGTTCATCTGGGCACATCATCTAATAGTCCAATGACTAACCTCATTGGTTCAATGTTTCAACATTTGGGGGTACATAGGGGCATCAAGTACCATGTGGAATCATCTGATAGCTTATCGCTCATCTTTGGATGGGCAACACTGCATCATCAAGGTCAAAATTTCTCTTTGGATGGGGTACAATGACCTCCAAGGTTCTGTTGAAAAAGGATCAAGCCCCTCTCTCAAGGGGTCACCATTGTTGTGATAACACCACATGACAAAACAATCTCAAGAAAAGTGAAATCAATAATCATTTGGGACCTTAACCATTAAAGCATCATAGTGGGCTATATCTAATGCTAAGGACACAAGAATACTTCACAGAAAAGTCACCTTCAAATGTCTAACTAGATCAGGACCTGTAAACAAGTGCCTCACTTATATTAGGGATGATTAGGTTAATAACCCTATTAGATGCTTCCAATCTCCAAGGAGAGTGACATGTCCCAAGTAAGTGCATTAATCCATAGGTTTGTGATAATGGTGATAACAGAGTGGGAAAGACTTCGAGGCAGGTACCGCAGCTGTGTGACTAGCTACTAGGGATCTGACATGTTGAGTGTATAGATGTAAGGAGAGAGCAATTGTGGATGCATGAGTTACCCCTTTCATCGGCTTGCTTTTTCATAAGGGTTGGGACTTTCAAGAGTTCCTTTCTTTAGACAAGCATTAAATGTTTAAATAATTGGGTTATGGCTAATTAGGGGGGTAAGTATGGATTATCTTGGACTCTACATCAATCAATGCTTTCCCAGTAGTGCCCTTCCTAAACCCTTAGGCCTCAAAGGAGTTCCACTGGACTATAGTCAAAGAGTAACTTCCTAGGTGAAGTGTGGAAACAACAATACAACCGAGATCAATCAATCATCTAGTTTGCCATGTGGTCCATGCTAGTATGCCCATAACATCAAATGAAAGTACGTGATTGCAAAAATGGTTAGAGTACTTGTCGATAGATGACCCACCTTCCTTCATGAAGAAATCCCAGATGGGAGAGAGATCTGATTGAAGCAATAGATAGAGGATCCTCGACTAATGTTTTGTGCTGATCATATAAGGCTACTAGCTGTCCAAAGAAGAGAAAAATTTTCTCCTAGGACTCTAGGTTTCTTCATGGTTCATACCTGATCCCAAACTCAACTTTAGGTTCATGAATGAACACCTTATCATGGACCAAGGGATTAGTTCGTGTATCCAACAACTTAGCTTTGAAGGTAAGCGAACACCTCCTTTACTAGATGCATAATGCTTTATTACTTATTACCCAACTTTGTCAATATTTAGCATACCAATATTGACCTTGGTGATCTTTGATCTAGGTTGCTAACAAGTAAGTCACAATCTATCTTCATGTAATGTGAGATGTGATCAAATTTGTTCTAACTATTTGAAAGGCATTTCAGAGTGAGAGGTTCATGTTTCAAAGTTCCCTTTTATTGATCCTCCTAATAAACAATCATACTGAAAGCTACATGGTGCATTCTAGTTAATTAATACTCTTCAATGTTATTTATCCAATTTTTTGTGTTAGAATATGTTGCTAACATGCTTTCTATATTATTCATAATTGGATAGGTAAATTCTATTAGGACGTGAACATTGGCCTCTTAATCATATTTATTGTGACCATGTCTCATATAGCTTTTGAAATGTTTGCATTACTTAAAACTAGCTCTTTTCACTTGTAAGTTTAACCTCTAATTTAATGACCTGGTAACTTGTTTTAGAGATCTATAACTCCATATCCTGCCTTCCTTAAAGAGTTGTAAGGCATTGTGGATATGTAAAATGTTTTGTTATTAATTCATGCATTAAAATGATGGGTATACTATTGGACACTTTTATTTACTTCAAATATTTTGCAGGATTAGCTTCCTATTTATTTACAGAAAGCATGTCACGAGCTTGGCGTGTGGCAGAGGCTCTAGAATATGGATTGGTTGGAGTCAATGAAGGCATTATTTCCACTGAGGTAAAGATCCTAAATGGATAGCTATAAAACTTTTATGAATATTGTTTATTATTTGAGTTATATATTTTTATAGCTAGAAAAGAAATAATGTTGTGTTTGTTGTAACTAGTACTTGCTCATGTAGAAACATAGGTAAGAATGATTCTTTTAACATATATATATTGTATATCAGCGATTGTCTATAATGTGTGATGCTTGTATGCCAAAGTCTTCCTAAACTATCCCCATTTATTGGATATTCTCCTTATGCACTGTCTGTTATTGCCACTTGCATGCTAATCTTGTGCATAACTAGAGGTTCTCATTTAACATCAACCAACATGACTTCACAGAGTTATTTTCAAATTACAACACAAAATACGAGTTTAGTTTTTTGAGCCTCAATCTGTCTCTTACAGAGACATTAAGATTTATAGGGTCTGAATTCTTATTCCCAGTTTCTCGCTTTTGGTTTTCTGAAATCCTAGAATATTTTTGCCTATATATCTGAACAGAAAGAACCCTTTATTTAGAACTCATTATTCAATTTCTATAACAGGGTAATTATTAGTTGCAAGAAACCATAGTTTGAAAATTCTGTATTTGACAGGGGTCTTGATGGTCTGTCTTCTTGCTGGTTGAAGCTGTATGGTTGATATCAAGGTTGAATGGTTGAAATGTTTTCTGCTATTGCAAAATCTAGCACCTTAGTGCAAAGCCTCACTAAGATCTCTAGATTAAGAGCAACAATGAGATCAATCACCACCATCACCTTAGCCACTATTCCCTTGCTATTTTATGGGTGGATATTATTCCAACAAGGGAGGTTTCCCAATCGATTTTAGTGATTAGATAACCCAAGTGTTCCTAGGCTAAATACACCTTCAGGGTTGTGCTAATAAAGTCACCCAAAGATAATGTTCAATATGTAGCATTCTAGGTGAGGTGAGATTTAATTCCAAGATAACAAGTTCAAAGGACCCTATCTCTAAATCTAGAGGGTTTAGTTCCTGAACAGACTGAAGATAAATCATTAAAGTAAAAAACCTATGTTGCACGGGTTCTCGAACCCGTCCCGGGTTCTTGAACCCAAGTACCGGATTCTTGTATGGGTGCTTCTGAGAAGAACCCATAAGAACCGGGTTCTTCTATGAAGAACCGGGTTCTCCATTAAAAAAAAATTGGGTTCTTTTGTCTTAACAGGTACGAAGAACCCTGATGATGGGTACTTGGAACCCCAAAATCGGGTTCTTTGGAGTTCATTTTAGTTTTTATTTTTAAATTTTTAATTAATTTAATGGGCTTCCCCTAATATTCCAAGTAGCTAGTTCTGCATCTTTCAAGAGGAATTTGAGTACTTATGCCTTTATCCATTCAGTAAAGAGAAATAGGTTGGGCTCAAAGAAGGCAAAGAACTTAGTGTACATTCATAGCACACTTTGTCTCATATCTCAAAAAGATCTTGGTTACAAGGAGGGTCCTTTCAAGAGATGGGGCCAATACACAAATGATGCTATGTGTGTGGGCGAGGAGATACAACCAGATGGCCTTATTGAGCTACCTCCAGTTGCTATGGATGAGAAAGAGCCTCAAGATGAGAGTGATTCCTACTTGGAGAGCATGCTAATTGAAGATCTAAGTGATGTTGATGACATGGCTTGAGGAAGCCATTGTTCACCATTAGCTATTTTTATTTTAGTATTTTAAAATCTCCTAGTTTTGTTTGGAGATGCCTCAAGGCAAATTTTGAATGTAGAATGACAATGGACATATATCATGATTCTTACTGATATGTAAACTCCAATTTGCACTTGATATAACACTAGCAATTTTGAAATTTCATTGTGAATGTTGAATGTTCAATGATGTGCATGTTTACATATTTAAAGTTTAAATCATAAGTATTTTAGTTTTCTTGTTTAAAGTTGAAAAATATACAAATTCACTTATATTATAATTTATAAAATATAATATTTATATATTATATATATAAATTATAATATACCCCCAACGAACCCACGCACCCTGTTTCAGAAAATGACGTCCCCATCCCCGTCCCCGTACCCGTCCCCGAACCCGCGTTTCCTGGCAACATAGTAAAAAACACACTATAGGGGTGGAAAAAGCAGGCTGAGGAAAGATGTAACTCATGCCTCCACAATGGCTCCCTCCTTACATCATTACACTCGAGGTGTTGGACCACCATCAGCTGGTCTCATCGCTGTGGGATCTTCCTTGAAGTCTTTTCCACTCCGTAACCACACTATCACATACACTTAGGGAGTGATGGGTCTACATAGAACATGTCACTCGCCTTGTGGGCTGGAAACACCTAACAGGGTTTTTGACCTAGTCACCCTAACATAAGTGAGGTAACTTGTTTACAAATATCGAGCTAGTAAGACATTTGAAGGTGAGGCTTGTGTGAAGTATTTTTGTGCACCCAACATTAGATATGGTCCACTATGATGTTTTAATAGTTTTGGTCCCTAATGATGTTGATCTCACTTGATTTTGAGAGGTTTGTTCAAGTGGTATCATGCATGCAGTAAATAGATCCCTTAAGGGATGGCTTGACTCCTCTCAAGCACACTTTAGAGGACATATTGCCATGTTTTGAGAGTGGATGTGACCTTGTGGCCCTAAAGTTGCCCCTCTAGAGATGAGCATTGGGTTGTGAGCAACTTCCACATGGTTCTATACCTCTTGATGTACCTCCAAATGTTGAAACTTTGAGCTAGAGAGCCAAGGTGTTGGCTTATCTGATGATGTTCCTAGATGGACCTAGGACACCCCTAGCTTGGCCTTGACCCTGTTTGATGGACGTTACCTTGTTCCAAAGCCTAGATGAAGATGGACATCACTGAGACGATTTGTGAGGGCTAGCACACCATGCCTTGATGCCAATGCTTGATCTAGATGATGCCATGTCATCCCTATATGTCTTAAAAGGGTGACATAGGCCCTTTTGAGGATGACATCACAATGGAGGAGGTGGCATTTGGAGATGTAGCAATTCATTTTGATAATTCCTTTGATTGAGGAGCACTTATGGACCATTTTATCACTTAATGGAGATTGTCCATCCTTGGGGGATGATGTCATAGTGGAGGCCTTTATTTCCACATGTGTGGGAGATTTTGGCATGTTGATTATGTTTTAGATCTATCTCAAGGTTTGCTTGTAACCTTTGACCTAGTTGAATGCTTCAAGTAAACCTTTTAGGGATTTTGTTGTAAAATTGTGGAAAAGTGACTTGGCTACCAACATTTAGCTAAAGAGGGGTCACTTTTCATTAATTATCATCATTTACCCACTTCACCCTATCTAAAGGAGTGCACACTAGCTCTTATCTTTCTTCTTGCGTGCAATGCGATCATTTGACCTTGTTTGATGGACGCTACCTTGTTCCAAAGCCTAGATGAAGATGGAGATCACTGAGATGATTTGCGAGGGTTAGCACACCATGCCTTGATGCCACTGCTTGATCAAGATGATGCCACGTCATCCCTATGTGTCTTAGAAGGGTGACATAGGCCCTTTTGAGGATGACATCATCGACCTGTAGCCTTGGGGTTAGTCTTCTACATCACTAGGGGCCTTTGATCCGGTTATATACATGTTCTTGTGGTTGTTCTATTGTTGTATCCTTCTTTACTTCATTTTATCCTAGTTTTAGCTTTGGCATTTTCTAGGAGCTGTGTTTGCACTTCATACTGGATGTATCCTTCTGTTCATTGACCTACTTTTGTGGTCATCCATTGGACATTAATAAAATTATTTTATCTTATCTTATCAACCTCTTTAGTCGGTTCATATTGAAAATTGTGGGGCCTATGACAAGTCATTCTCTTGCGGGAGATAAGTACTTCCATGCCTTTTGTCTTGAAGTTCTACTCATGGTAGACAATGATCTTCTCCACTACCTACAAACTATTGACTAGTAGATGATTTTCAACATGTCTTATTGGATTTATCTCGTTCACATTATGATGTTCATCCTCATACAATGATTTGATCAACTAATGTTGATGACAAGGACCTTACTAATGATTTGTTCATACCCTATCTTGCAAAATTATCTTCTTCTATGCATGTATTAAAGACCATCTTCCCTAACTTGTGGAATCATATTGGGGTAAGAGATATTGTGTTTTAGGGGATAATTTAATGTCTTCTTTATGTGGCCCCTGTTCAATGCTAAGAAGGGAATGTGAATTCTTTGATGTAATTCCTTCTCTCCATGGCTCCTTCTTCAAATTAAGGTGGAGATGATGAAAATAAGGGTGTAATCTTCACTTTTCACCATGATCAACCATATATTGAGTTGGGTACCTATACACTCATTTGTACTTCAGCCATGACTTACGTTATAATGAATTGTTTATTTATATGCCCACTCTCTTTTGTTTTTCAACCAGGACCTGCCTTATATTGACTTGGGGGTATATGTATAGATATACACACGCCCACTCTCATTTTTCTTCAGCATGCCCTATATTGAGTTAGGTATTTATATGCCCTCGGTCCTTGGTATTTTAGCTATGACCAACCTTATATTGAGTTGGGTATTTATATTGAGATGGGTATCTATACATCCACTGTCATTTATATTCCTCATTTTTCTGTGGCCCCTTGTTCAAGTTAGTGGGGAATGTTGAAAATGGTGTAAACTTCACCTTTTGCCATGACAAACCTTAGATTGTAATCATTATTAGATTGCTAGGTTTGGCTAACGTTGACCTTGTACATGTAGGCTAATAGCTAATGTTCCACAGGGATGTGCCCCCCAGGGTGGGGGACATGCTTCCTCGCTTCTCCATGCTCTCGGGAGGGGGAAACTCTTGGGGAAATGCTTTCCCACGTCCCTTTTTTTACGGAAACTTAGGGAAACTTCAGGGGGACGTTTTTTTGGTGATGAAAAGTGTCCCCCCAAATTTAATTGCTAATAACAATTAAAAACATAAAAAATTACAAATTATTCACATTTCTAATTCATTTTTCATTAACCCTACGATTTTGTAATGTTGATAACTAGGAAATTCAGTGATAAACAAAGAAAACAGACAAACCAATATCCAGAAAAGAGATGAAATAAATAAACACCCATGAAAACTTTGGAAATAGAGAACTTTTAAGTTTTGAGCCATTTTATTAAATCCTCATGGAGAAAATACAACAATGAATGGAATGGTGCACCCAGGCTTGTCTCCAAGGACAAGCATGACAAAACCTAGATGAGAAAATGATGATCTGAGGGCTTCCCAACTGCTACTCCAGAAGTGATCCACGTTGCCCAGAAACTGCGTTGTCTACTGGAAAGGATGTGCTGAAACCCCTTCTTCCCTTGTTTAGAAAATTATGAAACTTTAGCTCCCGGGTCCTCAACTAAAACCCACAAAAACCCAAGAAGGGTTTGGTGTTAAAATTGGTAATTAGGGCCAAACTCCATGTGGGTCATCTTATTAATGGAAGTTGATATCTTTTTTGGATCCCTCTCATCGAGAGGTGTAGGATTGATGTAAAGATCATTTGATTCCGATAAGTATTCATGGAGATATGAATTTATTTGTGTTATGGGACAATTCGTCAAGGTCGGCCAGAAACCAAATAAGCCCCACTTGTGCTCAACGATTTAGTATAAATAGAGGTGGCCCTCAAGTCATTTTCAACACACTTGGGATATCTTCCTCTCTACTTGTCTTTGGGTTTTAGTAGGAGGAGAGATCCTAAGAGATAACACTGCCCTAATCTAGAGGGTAGAAGCCGGAACTGCTGGAACAACTGGAATAGCCAAAACTGCTGGAACTACCAGAACTGTTGGGAACTGCCGGAACTGCCAGATCTACCGGGAACTGCCGAGAACTGTGGGAATTGCCGGGAACTGTGGGAACTGCTGGCACTGCCGGGAACAGCTGGAACTATAGGAACTGCTGGAATTGCCAGGGACTGCTTGGAACTGTCGGAACTGTTGGGAACAGATGGAATTGTCGGAATTGCTGGGAACTACTGGAACTGCCAGAACTGTTGGAGCATCTATCTCCGAAGGAGAGCAGCATGCAAGGGACAACTAACTAACATTGGGATAGTTGTATGGTTCTTAGTAGCAAATACACCAAGCATGAAATGTTATAGCTAGCATGCAAGGGACAGCTAGCATGCAACATCAAGTATGCTAAGGACAACAAGCATGCTAAGGACAAGAAGCATGCTAGGGACAACAAGCAAGCAAGGTGCAGCCAGAGCATAGGTCAGTATGACAAAATGGTGTAGCAATGGCACATAATGCAGTACAGTGATGGGTACAGTCATGATTAATGAAGCATGATGAGATGCAACATAGTGATGATGGGTGCAACATGGTGCAGCGCGGTGAGGTGTAGCATGATGACGAAATGCAGCACAACCATAGGTGAAGGAGTCACTTCGGAGAATCAGTTGAAGCAGCATGTCTTCAATTGATCTCATGTATCATCTTCTTAGAGATGATCCATCCTCTTATCTAGATAAGTCAAAGTGTTGACTTCTATTGTAAACGTACTATCTCTCTCTCTCTCTGCTGAACTATTGAAGAACATATAAGAAGAATTGATCAAGGGTTGCCCACATTAGGGTTTGTCCCTGGCTAGCGCCACATCTTGTGTCCTCTTGTCGTGGCTCGTCTTCTACGATTTATGTTTATGTTCTATCTGAAGTTTACTTTAATGCTGATGTGATTGCTAATCTGGAAAAGATATTGAGCTAACTATGAAAATTGAAATAAATTGCTCTAAGCATAGAACATACCTAAAATTAACATTTGGCCTAGTTTAGACCCCTGAAAATCGACCCCCCAAGGAGCACGTCCTCCTCCTCAAGCTGGCAAACTCGACCTATTTGAAATGTGCTGGGAAAGCTCTCCAAATCTGTCCCAATCACTGAGATTCTGTCCCCTATGGATTTCCGGCCTTTTCCCAACTGATCCCAGTGCTGTAGCTCTCTCCCTCAACTCCCACGTGATCCCAGTCCAGCCCTTTGCGCAGTCCCCCAAGGCTCTAATTCGAACTGCTCCAATTCAACACCCTCCTGCTCCAAAACTCCTTCCAAAGGCTGGTCTACTGATGTACTCCACCTCTGCAAGTTTCTCTGGCAAGTGTTGCCCGGATGAATCCCCAGTCACAACTACGTGTTTCCCTCTTTGTGTGATCCAGAAATATGCTCTGCTGGTCTCTGGGCTGAGTGGAATGGTCACAAATCTTCCCCGGTGCTCTTCAAGGTAATCTAAAAATGCCTTCCTAGGGTGGCACTCGTAGCCCCCCGAAGGTAAGGTTGAATCTCCCGCTTGAGAGACCTGTGACTAAACAACCAGTTGATTCGGCTAAGTAGCTCGAGCAAACACAAGTGAGTTTGATGCGTAAGTGTGAATGAATGCTCAATTGAGGAGCTCTTCCTCCTTATAACTTCATGGGCCTCCTTTTCCTTCCATGTGGGCCCCTCCACAAGCCATACGATTTCCTCTCCAAGGCAATTCGAATTGCCCAAGTTCCCAAGTGCATTTTCTCACGTGGGTGGTCTCCACCTTCCACTAGCAATTTAATCCAGCCTTCCTTTCTCGTAAGTCCCTAAGTCAAAAATGCTTGGGTTCTTTTACTTATTAAAATTTTATACAAAATTGTGGAGAGGCCAAAAGCTGTTACAAATTTATTTGGGAAGGGACATGACAGTCCTCCCCTCCCAAATGTTGCTTCCTTCAAGCAACTTTAGCTGTGGGTGCTCCAAAATGTGCTCACCTTCGCATGTGGCATCCTCATGCGACAAGTTCTTCCAACGCACGAAAAACTCCCTAATGGTCTTGCTCCTCAACTTCCTCTCTCGTGTCTCCAAAATGGCCTTAGGTTCCAAAACCAAATGGCCCTCATCATCCAATGGGGGTGACTCAACTGCTACTGTCACCTGTTGACCCAACACACTTTTTGAGGCATGAGACATGGAATATGTTGTGAATCCTGCTCCCCAGAGGCAGTTCCAGCTCATAGGCCACCTCCCCAACTCGTCTGACCACCCTGTACGGTCCATAAAAATGTGGCTATAACTTCTTTGCCCCCTTCTGCTTCAAGGTGGACTGTTTGTATGGTTGTAACTAGAGGTACACCAAATCCCCTTCCTCAAAATGCCTCTTAGTTTGGTGCCTATCTGCGTACATCTTCTGTTGATTTTGTGTTGTCACTAAGTTGTCCTTGAGAGCCTTGAGGATATCTTGGTTCTCTAGGATCCAATCTTTCACCTTTAGGGCCTGATTGTCTCCAAAAACAATGTCAGCGAATGACAATGCATCATAACCATACAGGGCGCAGAAAGGAGTCATACCGATGGACATGTGATGGGTGGTGTTGTAGCAATACTCTCCCAAGTGCAGCCATCGAAACCAAGCCCTTTGTTGCCCAATCCCGTAGTTCCTTAGGCACCCCTCTAGCCACTGGTTAACTCATTTGGTGTGGCCATCTGTCTGGGGCTAGTAGCTCATGCTAGGGGAGCTTAGTACCAACCAACCTGAAGAGATCCTGCTAGAAGCCTCCTATGAATCTGTTGTCCCCGTCACTCACTATGTTCTTAGGAAGTCCGTGCAACCGAAAGATCTCCCCGAGGAACAACTCTGCAACCTGTGAAGTCGAATACCGGGTCAGGATGGCAAAAATGTGAGCATACTTGGTCAACTGATCAACTACTACATAGATGCAATCCTTGCCTTTTACTGTGGGGAGCCTAGTGATGAAGTCCATGGAGATACTCTCCCATTTCCCCTTGCGGATGGGAAGTGGCTGTAATAACCCGGTGGGATGAATCAGCTCCCCTTTGTTCCTCTGACATGCTTCACATTCCTATACGTGTGTCAACATGTCCCCCTTGAGGCCCTTCCATGTGAAATTCTCCCTGACTGCCATGTATGTTTTCCTGAACCCCTGATGCCCTCACAATGGCGAGTCATGTGCTGCCTGGAGCACTCTCTCCCTCAATTGCGAGTTTGGAACTAGAAATATGCGCCCCTTGTAGTAGATGACCTCGTCCATCACCTAGTAGCGCTCATCTGCATGGGTCCCCTCCAGAATCTCGCAGGCCTTCCTGTCCTTAGCATATTTAACGTACAACTAGGCCTTCCAATCATGGCAAGTGATCATGAGTGATAGGCTTGTGGGTCTCTTGGATAGGGCATCAGCCACCACATTGTGTTTCCCCCACACATACTCTATGTAAAAATCATACGCTTGCACCTTGTTGACCCATCTCTGTTGTCTTTCGTTGAGGCCCTACTGCCCTATGAAGTGACGAAGACTGTTGTGATCAGTCTTCACCCGGAATTTGTTACCCACCAAATACTACCAAAATTTGGCCAAGGCATGCATGATGGCCAACATCTCCTTGTCATATATAGAATATGACCTCTCATGGGGTAAAATCTTCTGACTCTCGAAAGCAATGGGGTGCCCATCTTGAGATAATACTGCCCCAACTCCCTCCCCAGATGCATCACACTCCACGGTGAAGGGCTGGGAGAAGTCCGTAAGTGCCAATATTGGGCAACTGCTCATCACCTCCTTGAGATGGTCAAAAGTTGACTGTGCCCCATCTGTCCATGCGAAAGCCCCTCTCTTAGTCAAATCCGTGAGGGGAGCTGGCATCTGCGAAAATCCCTTGACGAACTTCTGGTAATATGTGCAAATACTGGAGAAGCCCCTCAGCACTTTCACATCTCTGGGTACCGGCCAATCACGAATAGATCGTGTTTTCTCCTCATGTACCTTCACCCCATCTGCACCAATGATATGCCCCAAGTAGAGCATCTCGGTCAGGCCAAACTCACACTTGGACAACTTGGCATAGAACTATTGTTCCTCCAAAATACACAACACCTCCTTTAAGTGTTGGAGATGCTCCTCCCAAGTTCTGTTGTATATCAATATGTCATCAAAAAAACACCGATACAAGCCTCCTCAACTGCTTCCGGAACACATGGTTCATACAGGACTGAAAGGTAGCCGGGATATTGGTCAACCCAAAGGGCATGACCAGGAACTTGAAGTTCCCATAATGGCATCGAAAGGTTGTCTTGGGGATATCCTGATCCCTCACTCTGATCTGATGGTACCCCAATCATAGATCTATCTTAGAGAAGTACTTGGCTCCTCTAAGCTTATCCATCAACTCATCGATGCAAGGAATGGGGTACCGGTTCTTCAATGTCTACCTGTTGAGAGCCCGGTAGTCAATGAACATGCACGAGGTTCCATCCTTCTTCTTCATCAGCACCACTGAAGAAGCAAAAGGATTGGAACTTGGCCTGATGTGGCCCAATTCCAACAGTTCTTTGATGGCCCACTCAATCTCGTCCTTATAGGCCTTAGGATGCTTATAAGGGGTGGTAATCACTGCATACACACTAGGCTCCAGCTCGATGGTTTGCTCTAATCCCTTATCTAGTGGCTGTCTGACGGAATATCCCCAAATACTACTGAGTACCTTTCTAGCAAGGCTTGTATGTCTGGAGGTGGTGACTGGGCTTGTCCCCCAACCTCTGAAACCCTCAGCTCTACTGCCCACGCTATGTCTCCATGGCGCAGATCTGCCTCCATTCTATGCGTTGAGACTGTTTGTGGTGGGTATGAATGCATGCCTCTCAGGACCACCATTTTTCCATCTGGGTCGGTAAACTCCATCTCTAACTTCTTCCAATCATTGATAACTCGCCCAAGGGAGCACAACCACTGGACACCCATCACCACGTTGGTGTCTGGCACATCAACCACAAAGAAATGTTTGTCATCGAGTAGTTCCCCATGGCCACCGCCAAAGCGGGCACATACCGAGTGCATTGTATGGTCCGGTCACCTGACACCAAGATTGAGAAGCCCTCAAACTCAATCGTCGTGAGGCCCCTCCTCTGAACCAACTGGGCACCTATGAAGTTTTGGGTAGCCCCACTGCCAACTAAGACTGACACCCACTACCTTGTATCATGCCTTTGATCCTCAATATCAGAAATTTGGGGACCCTGCATAAAGAAGCAAGGACCCCCTTGGATGGGGCAAAGGATGCGCCCCCCCCTTTGGAGGTGGTGGTCCCCTCTCTACCGGACTCTCGCCATCTCCCACATCACACTCTTGCTCCACCTCGTTCTCTTGGTCTCTATTTGAGAAGACCTTGATGTAGTGGGCTTTGCCAACTGTGCACCGATGGCCTGGTGCCAGGGCTCCCGACAAGTAAAGCACAACTTCCTCCTCTTGAGGTCCTTCCGTGTCTCATCATCCAACTACCCATGTCCCTGGGCGATTCTTTGAAGTGGGAGTCTAGTATCACTTCCCTTCTGGGGGTAGGGTTTACGTGCAGGAAAGAGTGCTCATGTCTTGGGGATGGCCCCCAATAAATCTCTGGCACATGTAACTGCCTCCTGCAGCGTGGAATGTCTGTGTGACTTCACCAGTCCATGCAGGGGCTGGAGTAAGCCCTCTGTGAAGGTGTACACCCTTCGAGCATTTGATAGGTCCGACACCATCACTGAGACTCTCAAGAAATCCGATATATATTGTTGTAGCTTGCCTGTTTGTCAAAGTTGGGTCAGTTCCTTGAAGTGAGTCTCTGGATCCCTTTGGTCAAAATGCTCCACCACCCTCCTGGTGAAATCCTCATATGAAGTCACATTGGCATGCCCCAAAGTAGCCAAGCCATGAAACCAGCAGTCGTGGGCTTCCCCCTCCATGTGCAACGTGGCCATCTTGATGGCTTCCAGCTCTGTCATCCTATTGAGCTGGAAATAAGTGTCCATCTTCCCAACCCAGGCCCGAGCAGTGCACTTGGCAGTGCCATCGTATGTGGGAAAATACATCCTCCCTTTCGTCCTCTGCAACTCATAGCTCTACGTGCCCTGCCTCCATAGCCCTTGCTCTTCTCATTCTGCTTGAGCTTGCAGAAATCTCTGAAAGAGAGTGTTTCCCTAAAGTCTGCAACCTTAGATGGCCATTCTCTGAAGTGCTCTCTGATCTGTGAAGGATATTCGGTCCCTATTGGTTCATTCTGCACCAAAGGCACGAAAGAGGGCAATGTAGCACGAGGTGGCCCACTCACTGATGGGGGTTGTGCTGCAGGTGAAGGACGGTCGAATTGTTGAGAGGCCCCCAAAGTCTCCCCAAATAGAAATCCCCTGGGAGTGCTTCTCTCTCGGTTCTACGTCTTGATCTCCTTTAACATTTCCTTCTGACCCTTTGCTAGATCATTCAGAGCATTCAAGAGGCTATCAAAGGCCATCTCCTCCTTGCTCTTGGGCTCTCCCATTTCTTCCTCTACTACTGCTGCCTTTCCTCTATCCTCCGTGTTTGGAGTGATCTCCAGCTCTCTTTCTCTGCTTCAGTACCTTTGCCTCATGTATGTAATATTCTGCTAGCCCCCTTCTCTCATAGGAGAAACTCCCCACGACTGAGCCATGAACTTGGCTCTGATAACTCTATAATGTTCCTAACTAGGAAATTCAATGATAAACAAAGCAAACAGAATAACCAATATCCAGAAATGAGATGCAATCAATAAACACCCATGAAAATCCTGGAAATAGAGAACTTTTGAGCCATTTTATTAAATCCTCATGGAGCAAATACAACAGTGAATGGAATGGTGCACCTGGGCTTGTCTCTAAGGGCAAGCGTGACAAAACCCAGGTGAGAAAATGATGATCTGAGGTCTTCCCATCTGCTGCTCCACAAGTGATCCACGCTACCCAGAAACTGCACTGCCTGCTGGAAAGGATGTATTGAAACCCCTGCTTCCCATGCTCAAAAAATTATGAAACTTCAGCTCCTGGGTCCTCAACCAAAACCCACCAAAACCCAAGAAGGATTTTGCCTATTTCAGATCCCTAAAAATCGACCCCCCAAGGAGCACGTCCTCCTCCTCAAGTTAGCAAATTCAGCCTGTCTGAAATGTGTTGGGAAAGCTCTCCAAATCTGCCCCAATCGCTAAGATGCTACCCCCTATGGATTTCCACCCTTCTCCCAACTAAACCTAGTGTTGTAGCTCACTCCCTCAACTCCCACGTGAGCCCAGTCTGGCCCTCTGCGTAGTCCTCCAAGGTTGTAATTCGAATTGCTCCAATGCAACACCCTCCTGCTCGAAAACTCCTTCCAAAGGCTAGTCTACTGATGTACTCCAACTCTCCAAGTTTCTTTGACAAGTGCTTCCCGGATGAACCCCCAGTCACAACTGCATGTTTCCCTCTCTGCGTGATCCAGAAATACACTTTGCTGGTCTGTGGATTGAGTGGAATGGCCACAAATATTCCTCGATGCTCCTCAAGGTAATCTGAAAATGCCTTCCTATGGTGGCACTTGTAGTCCCCTAAAGGCAAGGTTGAATCCCCCGCCTGAGAAACTCGTGGCTAAATAACCAGTTGACTCAGCTAAGCAGCTCGAGCAAACACAAGTGAGTTCGATGTGCAAGTATGAATGAATGCTCAATTAAGGAGCTCTTCCTCCTTATAACTTCGTGGGCCTCCTTTTCATCCCATGTGGGACCCTCCACAAGCCATACGATTTCCCCTCTAAGGCAATTCGAATTGCCCAAGTTCCCAAGTGCGTTTTCCCATGTTGGTGCCCCCCACCTTCCACTAGCAATTTAATCCAACCATCCTTTCTCATAAGTCCCTAAGTAAAACATGCTTAGGTTTTTTTACTCATCAAAATTTTATGCAATATTGTGGAGAGACTTGTTGACCCTGCCGCCTACACCTACCTACAAGTCAGTGAGAAAAGCGTTCAACCCCCCAAGGTGTGGTTGGTGGTAGGGAACTCAAAGAAGGGGCTGTCAAACTAATCCCGTCTCTTTTCGTTTGAGCTATTTCCTAGGTTAGCTAAGGGGAATGAAAAGTTAAGTTAAAAAGATGTGAGTTTTTAGGAGAATTGTTAGCGTTAAATAGATTATTTCTTTAAGATGTATAAGCAAAAACTGATATGAGCAATAACCATCAATACATAAGATAAATATGAAATACATAAACAACCAGTGCCTTCAAAGTATTGCTCTTTAAGAAATGAAATTGTATTTGCTTAAAATAAAGTGAAATGCTTTCAAATGGAAAGCCAAAGTAATACTAAAAAGTGAAACAATAAATTGTTAGTACAAATATTATAAATGCTTTTAAGATGAATAAGTCTACAAATCAAAGCATGGAAACTATCTTGCTCAAAAGGATACAGAAAGAACTCAAATGTTAGACCAAGATGACAACATGCAATTAAGTTTGCAACCCAAAGTAATAATACTTGAAAATGAAATCAACCATTCATGACAATATGCAATTAAACCAAAAGATGAGTTAATTTCCAAGTACAAGAAAATTAAACTTGTTGCAAAATTAAAAGAGATTCCAATGCTTGCATCCAAAGTGCCTCTTGAAATAAGATTTGCATGTGAGACTTTAAACCATCAAGATAGCAAGAAATTTAAGAACTTTGCAAACAAAGCAAATGTGATGAAATGTTGTTCTTGGATTATTTTATTAATTAGTGCTAAGACAAAGTTACAATTGAACTCTAGTACTCAAACGTCATTCTCGCCCAAATATTTGGATATCACGATGAGGAGTCAATAGAGGTAGATGGTCCCTAAAAGTCTATTGAACCAACTTAAGTGGGAGGTAAGTTTTAGAGAGGCCTGGGGCCTTCCTTTAATAAAATGCCTAGATGAAGTGCAAATTGTGTTAATTCCCCAAATTAAACTAATGCTTCAAAGAGAAATAGTTTCCAAAACTTGAGAGGCTAGAATGTAAATAAGCTCATATGTATTTGAACCATTGAATGGAAAATAAATAAGTAAAATGGAATAGATTTCTTTTTAGCTACAATTGTTTCAAATAAATGATAGTGTTCCAATAGTTTTCATGACATATAGCATAAATTGACCAAGTAGTGAAGCATATACTTGAGGAAATTATGAAACAATTAGAACTTGCCAAAGTATGAAGTGTTTACACATAAGATGAGATTTTCTCAAGTTTACAATTTGGAAGCATATGCATGTAGGAATTTAAATACACGATTAGTAAAAATTTGCATGTGGAGTGAAATGTGTTGATTTTAAGCGTGCACAATATGAAATTAAAAGCTAGAAAACTAGAAAAAGTAGGAATTTAAATACACGATTAGTAAAAATTTGCATGTGGAGTGAAATGTGTTGATTTTAAGTATGCACAATATGAAATTAAAAGCTAGAAAGCTAAAAAAAAACTAGAAGCAACATTAAGCCACGCACAAGAATCCCTCCTTTAAATGAGGAAGGGGGATGCCATGGGAAAAATTCCAAGCTCCCTCCAACAATTTTTTTTTAATCTTTTATTAGCGCTTAAAGCAGGTAAAAATGTCTCTAAGAGGGCAACCCACAATATGAGAGAGATCTTTACAAAGATGAGACTCTAACAAAGCTAGACTCTCTCCCCCAAAAAAAATATAACAACAACAAACTTGAATATGGAAAAAACTCTCCAAAAGAGATTCACAAGGCTCAAGAAGCCCACGGCCTAGATAAGTTTGCAACTCTCTCCCAAGTGCTTAGAAATTGGTCTTTGGATAGCGTGAGGGGGTTCCGCATACACACGAGTGAGTAGTTTTCCAAAGCTTCTCCTCAAGCTCCTTGCTGCCCAATGCTTAAACCTATGGGCTACAAAACACAAAAATAAAACAATTGTCAGTGTGAAATTAGGAAAAAGAAATCAAAACTAAACACAGAATTTAATTTACAAAGTACTGGCTCAAGTAATGGGAGTGAACCCCCATACTTGCCTAGCTTTGGAAATGACACTTGAATAGGAGATATAACTTTGAAAGAACTAGAATCAAAGAAGTATTTTGAATTTAAATCGATGATCAAATAGCGATAGAGTAAGAAAACTCTTTTTTTCTCTTCATTGGATGGAAAACTTGGAGCGAAAAAATGGTTGAGTTTTGGATCGCTGTGATTCTAGGAGTGAGTTAATCTAATTGAAATTTTTCCCACTTCTAGATGGATTCCTGCATACAATACAAAAGATCTTTCCTACACACTTGAATACGTATTATTTTGCATAAGATCAGAGCAATATAATAAATAAGATAAACCAAGCATTCCTCCTCAAATGAATTGACAAGCTTATCCCTAGAATACTACTCTAAATCAATGATATGTGTAAGATAGCTTGCACACATCAATCCGAGCAAGATGGAAAATATAAACTAATATTAGTTCAATATGTGAAGGAAATTAAACACAATAGTAGTAGCATGAAAGGACATCATCCCATAACGCCAAGAGAACACCAGCTAGATAGTCCCAATGTCTTGATTGTATTAAAAAAGTTTCCTCAAGCCCAATAGCTCATTACATGATACAATATGAGAGCATATAACCTCATTATATAGAGAGTTGGGAGCAAATCCCAAGGAAGAATGCATGTGAGAACTGAAGTTTGAGCAAATCCCAAGGAAAGATAAGTCAAGTTTGATGTGGAGAAGATAGAGACATCAGAGAAAAATCGAATTCCATATATGGCATAGTAAACTCATCCATGAGTGAATCCAAGTACCATGATAACTCCAGTCGACAAATGCAAACTCGAACTAAGTGATGCCACATATGTAGATGATCCCTAGATAGCTCTACGTAGGTTCCCAGGGACTGCGTGATTCCTCCATGTGCAACTCATAGTCTAGCCAAGTGAAACTTGTAATCCTCAAGAGTGGAGTAAAAAAACCTGAGATAACTATGAGATGAGGCGCCACCTAATCTTCAGTGTAAATATTTTGTAGAATATTCCTTCAGTACATGAGTTCCTCTAATAAATTCGATTTTCCACATGTGCAACTGCTGCTTTATCTCTGGGAAATTCGATTTTATGAAATAATGGTATATTTATGATGCATCATGCTCAATCATCTTCCACATGTCTGTTGACTCAACTCTTTGACTTAGGATAATTTCCAAGTCATTTCCACGTCATTCTGTCACGGAATAATTTATTTATCTCTATTTTATTTAATTCTAGCCTAATTAAATGCCACAATTTCCACTAAACTTGGGAAATGTGGGTTTTGAGGGTCCAAAACACATTATTAACCCCTCAAAGTGTGTTATAGTAGAAAGTTGAGGGTGAGAGGTGTAATTTTGATTACTCATACCCCATACAACTTCTTTAGACTACATTTATTACAATTTAAATACAATTTTATTTGTAATTTTTGACCTGCGGTAAATCTAAAAAATTAAAAAATGACTACCTAAACCTAACCAAATTCCACGATATTTTTTGTGTGATTTAGTATGGTAATATACATTGACTCTAGACACCAAGATGTATTAGGGGCTCAACCTTCAAACCATCACGCTTGCTTTGGGGTAAAAAGTGAGTGGAAAAACCCATAAAATTATCCGCTTTTGGAAAAGAAGGGATAATTAACCAGATAAAAAAAACTCCAAGGTGTACTCGTTTGTTGATCGAGTCCCAACATCCTAGGTCTGTTGCAGACTCAAAACTTATCATTACTAGTATCACTTATTACAATTCCCTGCGAGGTGTGGAATCTGGCTACAAGAAAGACGATGAGAAGATATAAGTAGAGTTAAAAAAATCTGTTGACTGATGATATATGATGGTACAAGTGTCCTCTGGATCATCCTTGGGCATGGAGTCTTTCATATACTCATCAGGGGTTATCCTAGTGATCAAAATTTGTCTCCATATGGGGATGCATGCTAGCTATGAAGTCATAGTGTGCAAGAACTTGGAATCTGCATCAATCGACTATAGACATATATCAAAAGTATCCATTCAAAATATCATCAGATGGAATAAAGTACAAAAATGAAGAAAGGGAAATTTATTCTAAGAGCATAAATGGCAAACTTATTCATGAAATAAAACTAATTAAACAAAAATGACATGGGATAAGGTTAGAAATATGATACAAAAAGATGCCCCGTGGCATCAGATATTTTCTTTGTAGAACAATTTGAGTAGTTGGCCGTTCACAGGTAACTCGAGTGGTTCTTCATCCAAAGTGCTCAAATGGTAGGAATTATGTCCAACTGCTTCCATGATAATGTATGGTCCAAGCCACAAACTGTCGAACTTACCATGATTACCTGGCTTTTCATTCCTGCGATCCCATGGCAAAACCATTTCATTGTTAGAAAACATTCTATTCCTAGATGATTTGTCAAAATTTCTTTTTACCTTAGATTGATTTTTACAACAATGCTCAAAGGCTCTTCTTTTGGTTTCATCCAATTCTACAATTTGGTCAATCCTACATCGCACAACATCTTTATCAGATGTAAAACTTTGTAGCAATTGGTAAGCTAGTAGCCTTAAATGCACAGGAAGGGTGACATCCAAGCCATAAACTAACTCAAAGGGACTCTTCCCAGTAGAACTCTTCTTTGTTATCCTATTAGCCCACAAAGCATATTTAATTTTACTATCCCATGCCTGTTTGTTATCCCCTACTATCTTCTTGATTATGGTTATCAAATTCCTATTACTAGACTTTACTAAGCCATTACCCTGTTGATAGTAGTTTGATGAATGGGATAAAACAATGCCATATTTAAAGCAAAACGATGAGAATTCAAGAGAGCTAAAAGCCTTGGCATTGTCGGTAGTAATCTTGGCAAGGACACCAAAACGAGTGATAATCTTATCTTCAAGAAAATCTATCACTACTTTGTCGGTGACGTGTTTTGTAGGGATGGCCTCTACCCATTTAGTAAAATAATCAGTGGGAGTTATAATCCATGAGTAGCCATTACTTGAATTTTCATTAAATTTCCCTATAAAATCTAGCCCCCAATGTTGAAAGGGAGCTTCCACGACCACAGGCTGAAGAGGCAAAGAAGCTAACTTCTGCTTCCCAGTGAATAGTTGACAAGCTTGGCAACCTCTAACATACTTGTGTACATCAACAAAATTAGAAGGCCAAAAATAACTAGATCTCAAGATTTTGTGGGCAGTAATCTTAGCAGCATAATGCCCTCCACAAAATCCTGAATGAAACTCAGATAGAAGCTTTTTGGCTTCAACTTCATCAACACACCTAAGTATTACCCCCTCCAGATTTCTCCAACCCAGACCATCCTTCATAATGTAATACTTAGGTTCTCTAAGCCTTAATGCTCTTCTCTTATGGCCAACTAAATGGTTAGGACATGACAAATTTTGCAAATAATAAATAATGTCTTTATACAATTCAAGTTGACCCAATATTTGAAGTTCTGATGAAGTTAATTCCAAATCATTTTGACAAATCATTCCTATCGCTTTCTCATTCTCTTCAGTCAAGATTTTGGCCAATCCCTGGCCTTTCACAAGCTTGGTAGGTCTAATATCCAAATCATACTCTTGAATCTTCGAGACCCACCTAGCTCAAGTTCATAAGCAATCTGCTTGGACTAAAATATCCTTTACAACAGAGTGGGGAACAAATGCAATTATCCTGGAATACCCCACATAAACTCTGAACTGTTTAAGAGACTTGACTAAAGCATAAGCTTGTTTCTCCATGGTGCTATACTTCAACTCAAACCCTTGAAGGGACCTACTCATAAAAGCAGTACGCTGCTCATGCCCTTCATTATTCTTTTGAAGCAACACCCCAGCAATAATATCTTCGGATGCAAAATAGAAAATCAAAAACTCCTTTGAATAATTAGGGCTTACTAGAACAGGTGCTTTGACAATAGAAACCTTTATTTCCTGAAAAAAATTTCTACCCTCATTTCCCCAAACAAACTTAACTTATTTCTTCAAGAGGGTTTGGATGGGTTTGCCAATCTTAGCATAATTTGGAATGAACCTTCTAAGAAAATTAATCTTTTCTAAGAAGGATTGAAGGGCAAAGGAATCTTTTGAATAGCCTCAACTCTTTCAGGGTCAATCTTGATCCCATCCTTTGAAATGATGTGACCAAGCAACTTCCCTTCAGTCACTCCAAAAATAGCTTTAGCAAGATTTAAGGATATTCCATACTCTCTACACCTATCAAAAATTTGCCTTAGGTGGGCTATATGGGAAATTCCATTTTTAGAAAAAACAGTTAAATCATCTTGATAGATCTCAATAAATTTCCCAATTAGACCCTTAAAGGCGTAGTCCATAGCCCTTTGAAAATTTGCTCCAACATTCGTTAATCCAAAAGACATCCTCAAATATTCAAAAGTACCCCATGGTGTGGTGAATGTTGCCTTATGTCTATCCTCCTTCTTCAACAAGACTTGGTTGTATCCTGAAAATCCATCTAACAAAGACATCATTCCAGATCGTGTCACCCTTTGCAATAATGTTTCCATATCAGGTAAAGGGTAATTATCTTTTTTACAAGCTAAATTAAGATTTCGAAAATCTACACATAGCCTAATTGATCCATTCTTCTTCCTTACAATAACGAGTTTGAACGCCATGTTGAATGCCTAATGTGAGCAATAATACCAGCCTCAAGCATCTTTTGCAATTCTTTTTGCACCAAGGGGGCAAACTTAGGATTGATTTGCCTAAGTTTCTGCCTAAAGGGTTTGGCATTTTCATCTTTAAGAGGGATAGTATGTTCCATAACATCTTCCCTATACGGTCAGTGTGGAAAAAGTCGGGAAAAAATCGGGATTAAATCCTGATTTTTCGATTTTTTTGGCTGGCCGATTAAATCGGCCGATTTTTTCCCAGTCGAAAAAGTTGGGATTAAATCGAAAAAGTCGGGATTAAATCGGGACTTTTTTCCAAAAAATCGTGATATTTTTTTAATGATTTTTTTTTTTTTTGTTTGAAAAAATCGGGATTTTATTGAAAAAGTCCGGATTTTTTAAAAAATGAAAATTTTTGTATTTTTTTTAATTTTACCGACTTTTTGCCGACTTTTTCGAAAAACTCCCGACTTTAACGACTTTTTCAACTTTTGGACCCTTGCCGATTTAATCCCGACTTCGACTTTTTCCACATTGCTATAACCTTTCGACTCATCATATGAAAAAGCCAAAACATCTCTACATTCACATTCATGAAGTAAATTTATTAAATTCCTCCTTTCTTGCTCATTGGTACCCTTTCCTATTTTAATAACCTTTGGATCATGAAGGGTACCAATATTCACTTCAATGAATTCCCTTGGGTCAATTTTCTTATGATCTTTTCTCTTTGAAGCATCATGTCTATCAAACACTTGCTCCAAGGCTACACGTTCCCTAGGAGTGGGATTTGTCACAACATTACACTCCTCATAATCACATCCTCTTTGTAGCCAACCTTAAATTCAGAAAATTCCTCCATGTTATTTTAAAAACAAACCACTTGGCTTTCATCATTAAAGATTTGCCAGTGCTCAAGATTATCAGGAACTGATGGCCTAAAGATATTCTCCATCTTAATTTTATCATCCAACAAGTTCTCTCCCAGTTGTAATGTAGATGCAACAACAACTAGCTCATCAGCTTGTTTATTTCCTTCCCTAGGAATTGCTTGAAGGTCTAATGCATCAAAATATTCCATATTATCCCAAACAAGATTTCGATACTTCTTTAATCTATCATTCTTGCATGCAAATTGATTCTTAGTTTGAAGAATGACTAGATCAGAATCCCCCTTGATACTAAGCAACTTTATCCTAAAGTCTTTTGACAACTCAAGACCCAACAATAGAGCCTCATACTCTGCTACATTGTTGGTTGCATCGAATTCCAATCTATAGGCAAACTTGAAAATGTGACCAAGAGGGGAGGTCGGGACAATTCCAGCACCCTTACCATATCTAGAATGGGCACCATTGAAATTCATGTGCCAAACTCCATCTTTCTTACAATCCACCTCCTTCTACAAAGGAGGAAAGGAATTAGCCAGGATAGCATAGTTTCCCAAGTTATTGGATTCATACACAATTTCATTATGAGGTTCCTTGGGATTTTCTATATGAAACTTTCTCTCTAATTCCCTATCCAATCTAACCATGATGCCCTCACTATTAGGGATGGTAGCATAACTTAAATCCATTTGCAAACTACCCCCAATATCAGCACCCCACTTTCTAGACAATAACATCCCCCAAGCATCAGGCACATCAATCACCACAATATCCATGGTGATCATAATGTCAGGATGTACAACTAATTGGACTTGAAGATCTTTTATCAAACCACGAGCTTCAATGATCTCTGAATCCATTGCACAAATGTTGTGGTAAGGTCTAGAAATCCTCGAATTTAACTGATTCATGACTTTCTTAGTCATGACACAAGATGATGCCCTAGAGTCAAACATACAATTGTGTAAAAGCATTCCATTGACCAACATAGTGATGAAAAAAGGCTGGTGGTCTCTGTTATCTCTACACATATCACTACTTTGCAAAGTGATAGGGGCATCCTCATATCTATCGTTAGAAAAATTAGACATTTCTTTTCCATTGGGAGCATCAATGGCTTTCAACAATTTATATCTTTGGGAGGGATCTTCATGATTTCAATGACCAGAACTAAAATCTTAGCATTATTAGTCCATTCTCCCAAGTCAATATTCAACTTTGATGTGGGTGGAGTGAAAGTTTTACTATTATTCCTTTCTTTATTCTTTCCCCTTTCCTTATCCTTGGCTATCTCTAAAATCTGAGTTGATGAAGGCTTCTCTCCATATAGCTCAGTGATCCTATCCGAATCTTCAAAATTATTTATACTATAGGAGGATGGAGACTTTTTACTTACCTTCTGACTACTCTCCATAACTCCCATCCAATTTTCCAAGGACAAATGATGCTCTTTTCCAACTACATTTATTTGCTCACTTGTTGCCACCATATCTCCTTCTAGGATCCTTCTTGCATAAGGACAAGTGAGTTCATCATGTATGTCATCACAAGGTCTACAATAAGGAATGGAATCATCAACTAAGATTGTAGACTCAAGTGGTTTAGGTGGCCTATGGTCATTGGGAGGTCCTCTATTTTGCCATCTATCATTTTCTCTATTTGGGAATCTCCCACCTTGATTTCTTTCCATGGCCACTAATCGATTTTAGATAGCATTAATTTGACTATTGTGATTTGCTTCCATACTCTTGATGAGTTGGGTTAACTCCTTAATAGGATCATGTATAGTCTCTTCTTTGGCCTTGCCTTTGGAATCATTTGGTTTCGATGGCCCTCTAGTGAAACCAGGAAGTTCAAACTTTCCTGATGACTTTCTAGCCTTTTCCATTTTTAAGGTTTCAGTTTGAGCTACACCTAAATTCACAGGCTCCTTCCTCCTCAACTCATAAGCAATGTCAACACCAAAAGCATCCAGATATGAGCACAAAAGAAATTCATCAGGAGGTTTAACAGTAGCAGGCATGCTTTTTACTAATCCATTGAATCTCTTGTTAAATTCCTCCATGGTTTCATTCTCATTTTTCTTCATATTGCTAATGGCGTTGATCAAATGCCTATTTTCCTTCTTCTCTCCAAACTTATCTAAAAATGCAGTTAGAATGGCTTGTAAAGAGTTATATGAGTTAGTGGGTTGCTCAGTGAGCCAATCAAGAGCATTCTCTTCTAAAGATAAAATAAAAAGTTTCATCTTCACATTATCATAATTAGCAGTATTACACCATTTAAAGATACAAACATTAAAGTTTTTCACATGTGATGTAGCACTAATGGCATTGTTACCTTGAGAGGAAGGCAACTATTCAATAGCCTTGTCAGGGATATTGTGAGGATAACCATTTATGTTAGTGAAGTCACAAGGAGAAAAAAAATCAATCATGATGCTAGGCTCTACTTGTTCTTGAAAAAGCAAATGAATATCAGAAATAGCCTCTTGCCCAAGACTAGCAAGAGCTCTACTATGAGAAAGTCTATTCAACCTCTCTCTGAAAACCCTTTCAGGATCAGAAAAGGGGCTAACTAGACCACTTGAATTTCTCCTAGTAGAGACTCTTCCAATATTTGGATTGAGTGGAGTCGCACTTGAGCAAGAATCTAAATCTAAAGTTCA
This sequence comes from Pinus taeda, assembly GCA_000404065.3. NCBI lineage: Eukaryota > Viridiplantae > Streptophyta > Pinopsida > Pinales > Pinaceae > Pinus > Pinus taeda. The sequence continues at coordinate 103,345 of APFE031521608.1, read as the reverse complement.
AAAATGTTAAAACCAAAATGTTAGTCGATTTTCCAGGTACAAGAAAGTTTGTCCCCGACAACAGTGCCAAAAATGTTGACCCTACTGCCTACACCTACCTACAAGTCAGTGAGAAAAGCCTTCAACCCCACAAGGTGTGGATGGTGGCAGGGAACTCAGAGAAGGGGCTGTCAAACTAATCCCGACTCTCTCCATTTGAGCTATTTCCTAGGTTAGCTAAGGTGCGTGGTCCCTAATGAAAAAGTAAGTTAAAAAGATGTGAGTTTCTAGGAGAATTGTTAGAGTTAAATAGATTACTTCTTTAAGATGTATAAGCAAAAACTGATATGAGCAATAACCATCAATACAAAAGATAAGCATGAAATACATAAACAACCAGTGCCTTCAAAGCATTGCTCTTTAAGAAATGAAATTGTATTTGCTTAAAATGAAGTGAAATTCTTTCAAATGGAAAGCCAAAGTAATCCTGAAAAGTGAAACAATAAATTGTTAGCACAAGATATTATAAATGCTTTTAAGATGAATAGTCTACAGATCAAAGCATGGAAACTATCTTGCTCAAAAGGATACAAAAAAAACTCAAATGTTTTTTTTTTGTAGGCTGGGGCGGGACTCTCCGATTTACATGTCCATTAAGTACCCCTCAACGGGGGAAGGGTAGCCCAAGATTTGAACCCAAGACTTCCGGTTCGGTGAGACTTCATTTCCACGGCCATTGCCGCTTGAGCTACCCCATGTGGACAAAAATGACAACATGCAATTAACTTTGCAGCCCAAAATAATAGTACTTGAAAGTGAAATCAACCATTCATGACAATATGCAATTAAGCCAAAAGATGAGTCAATTTCCAAGTACAAGAAAATTAAATTTGTTGCAAAATTAAAAGAGATTACAATGCTTGCATCCAAAGTGCCTCTTGAAATAAGATTTGCATGTGAGACTTTAAACCATCAAGGTAGCAAGAAATTTAAGAACTTTGCAAACAAAACAAATGTGATGAAATGTTGTTCTTGGTTTATTTTATTAATTAGTGCTAAGATAAAGTTACAACTGAACTCTAGTCCTCAGACCTCACCCTTGCCCAAATATTTGGATCTCACAATGAGGAGTCATTAGAGGTAGAGGGTCCCTAAAAGTCTATTCAACCAACTTAAGTTCGAGTTAAGTTTTAGTGAGGCTTGGGGCCTTCCTATACTAAAATGCCTAGATGAAGTGCAAATTGTGTTAATTCCCCAAATTAAACTAATGCAAATACAAATGCTTCAAAGAGAAATAGTTTGCAAAACTTGAAAAGCTAGAATGTAAATAAACTCATATGTGTTTGCACCATTGAATGGAAAATAAGTAAAATGGAATAGATTTCTTTTTATCTACAATTGTTTCAAATAAATGATAGTGCTCCAATAGTTTTCAAGACATATAGCATAAATTGACCAAGTAGTGAAGCATATACTTGAAGAAGTTACGAAACAATTAAAACTTGCCGAAGTATGAACTGTTTACACATAAGATGAAATTTTGTCAAGTTTACAATTTGGAAGTGTATGCATGTGGAAATTTAAATACGAGATTAGTAAAAAATTGCATTTGGAGTGAAATGTGTTGATTTTAAGCATGCACAATATGAAATTAAAAGTTAGAAAGCTAAGAAGAAGTAGAAGTAAGATTAGGCCACCTACAAGAATCCCTCCTCTAAATGAGGAAGGGGGATGCCATGGGAAAAATCCCAAGCTCCCTCCAACAATTTTTTTATCTTTTATTAGCACTTAAAGCGGGTAAAAATACCTTTAAGAGGGCAACCCACAATACGAAAGAGATCTTTACAAAGATGGGACTCTAATAAAGCTAGACTATCTCCCTAAAAAAAATATAACAACTCTCTCCCAAGTGCTTATGGCCTCCCTAGAAATGAGTCTTTGGATAGCGTGAGGGGGTCTTGCATACACACAAGTGAGTAGTTTTCCAAAGCTTCTCCTCAAGCTCCTTACTACCCAATGCTCAAGCCTATGGGCTGCAAAACACAAAGAAAAACCAATTGTCAGTGTGAAATTAGGAAAAAGAAACCAAAAATAAATTTAGAATTGAATTTACAAAGCACTGGCTCAAGTAATGAGAGTGAATCCCCATACTTGCCTAGCTTTGGAAATGACTCTTGAATAGGAGTTATAACTTTAAAAGAACTAGAATCAAAAAAGTATTTTGAATTTAAATGGATGATCAAGTAGCTATAGAGTAAGAAAACTCCCTTTTTCTCTTCATTGGATGAAAAATTTGGAGCGAAAAAATGGCCGAGTCTTGGATCGATGTGACTCTAGGAGTGAGTTGATCTAATTGGGATTTCTCCCACTTCCAGATAGATTCCTGCACACAATACAAAATATCTTTCCTACACACTTGAACATGTATTAGTTTGCACAGGATTAGAGCAATATAATGAATAAGATAAACTAAGCATTCATCCTAAAATGAATTGACAAGCTTATCTCTAAAATACTACTCTAAATCAATGATATGTGCAAGATAGATTGCACACATCAATCTAAGCAAGATGACAAGTAAAAAATAATATTAATTCAATATGTGAAAGAAATTAAACACAATAGCAGAAGCATGAAAGGACATCACTTCATAACGCCAAGAGAACACCAATCAGAGAGCCCCAATGTCTTGATTATATTAAGAAAGCATGCAAGTACAAAATGACAGAGTTTCTTCAAGCCCAATAGATCATTACATGATACAATCTGAGAGCTTATAACCTCATTATATAGAGAGTTGGGAGCAAATCCCAAGGAAAGATAAGTCAAGTTTGATGTGGAGAAGATAGAGACATCAGAGCGAAATCAAATTCCATATATGGCATAGTAAACTCATCCATGAGTGAATCCAATTACGTGATAACTCTACTCAACAAATGCAAACTCAAACTAAGTGATGCCACATATGTAGATGATCCCTAGATAGCTCTGCGTAGGTCCCCAGGAAATTCCTCCATGTGCAACTCGTAGTCTAGCCAAGTGAAACCTGTAATCCTCAAGAGTGGAGTAGAAAAACCTGAGGTAACTGTGAGATGAGGCCCCACCTAATCTTCGGTCTAAATATTTCGTAGAATATTCCTTTAGTATATGAGTTCCTCTAATAAATTCGATTTTCCACATATGCAACTACTGCTTTATCTCTGGGAAATTCGATTTTATGAAATAATGATATATTTATGATGCAGTGTGGTCAGTCATCTTCCACATGTCTGTTGACTCAACTCTTTGACTTAGGATAATTTCCAAGTCATTTCCACATCATTTTGTGAATAATTTATTTCTCTCTATTTTATTTAATTCTAGCCTAATTAAATGCCACAATTTCCACTAAACTTAGGAAATGTGGGTTTTGAGGGTCGAAAACACATTATTAACCCCTCAAAGTGTGTCATAGTAGAAAGTTGAGGGTGCGAGGTGTAATTTTGATTACTCATACCCAATACAACTTCTCTAGACTACACTTATTACAATTTAAATACAATTTTATTTGCAATTTTTGACCTGCGGGAAATCTAAAAAATTAAACAATGACTACCTAAATGTAATCAAATTCCACGAAATTTTTTGTGTGATCTAGTATGGTAATATACATCAACTCTAGACACTAAGATGTGTTAGGGGCTCGACCTTCAAACTGTCACCCTGGCTTTGGGGTAAAAGGTGAGTTCAAAAACCCATTAAATTATTCGCCTCTAAAAAATAAGGGATAATTAACCAGATAAAAAAAACACTCCAAGGTGTACTCATTTGTTGATCGAGTCCCAACATTCTAGGCCTGTTACAGACTCAAAAATCATCATTACTAGTATCATTTATTACAATTCCCCACAGGTTGTGGAATTTGGGTACAAGAAAGATGATGAGAAGATAGAACTAGACTTAAAAAACTCTGTTGACTGATGATATTTGATGGTACAAGTGTCCTCTGGTTCATCCTTGGGCATGGAGTCTTTCATATAATCATTAGGTGTCATCCTAGTGATCAACAAGACCAAAACCTGTTACAATTTTATTTGGGAATGGACATGACAGATTTTACCTTGATGCCCGACATTTTCCTTCTACTGCCGCTCGACATTTTACCTTGCCGACCGAGATCTTCCTGATGCCGCCACTCGACATTTTTCATTTGCAATTTGTTGTGTCGACCGGGGGCCTGAGACATTTGGAGCTGTGATTTTCATCTTGTGACTTGGAGCCACCGGATTGGAGCTGTGATTTATTATTTAGTACTTTTTGAGAAATTTACTAGTATTTCACTGCTTTCTATGTTTACTTTTAGTTTAGTATTCTATGGCTATTTTAGACTTAAACATAATGGCATTGTCATATGATGAATTACTTTCGATGTGCATTGTGTAATTTCAATTGTCAAATAATTAATTTAATTTAGATGTACCTTGCATAATATTACTGCCCATTGCCAAATGATGAATTTAGATGGAACATTGCATAATGTCAAATGTTGGATTCGATTTAGTAATTTACTTTTAGATTTACAATTTTACATTGATGATTGTAGAAATATCAAATGATAATTATGATTCATAATAGTCCAATACAAAATGATGATCATATTTAGATGTACAGTTCATAACTATGAAGATTTACTGTTTACTAACTTAGTTATTGGCATATTGTTGGCATTTTTTTTTTTTTTTTTTTAATTAAATTTTTAATAATTTTATAATTTTTATGACTCTGACGTCCCCTCATTTCCCCGAATTTTTCCTAAATTTTGGGGTTGCTTATATACATCCCCCTTGTGTGTGTCCCCACTCTCACATTTCCCCGACCCAGAAACTCGCTGGAACATTGCTAATAACCCCACTTGGAGAAGGTACCCTCTGCCTTGAGTTGTGTATAATATATATATATATACCGACTCTTATTTGTAATTTTTCATATTATGTGATTATTTTTCATTCTTAATAAAGTGATTTACCTAAGGGCACCTATTAGAAGTTGCGCTCTCTTGTGCTTTGGTTTACCCCTCTCTGTTGCACTTGTTCTTGGGTTCACTCTTTCTCTCTCTAGGGTTTCACTCTTGGCTAATTTTTGTTTCAGTGTTGCATTTCCCTAGTGCTGGTTTGGTCTTCTTTTTATTCCAGAATTTGGGCTTGTGTTGGTTTTGTTTGATTCTTTCACTATTTCTTGTGGATCTCAATAGAGTTTATGTTCATTACAATGTCCTAGTGGAGCCTTCACATATGCCCCAACATATAAACAATAAAATCTTAAAATTGGCTGAAGTTTGCTTTCCTTGGAAGCACTCCTAGGAGTGCTCATGTGTGCCCTAGAGTAATGTTTTACCCCTTGGAAGGGCTTCATAGTAGGAGCATTGTGTAAAACGCCGCATGTATCTAGAATTTTCGTCTAAAGCAAACAATAAGATCTTAGACTATAAACAATCATGAATGAAATAGGAAAAGATTGGAGATAAAGCAATAAATGCTCATGTGTGGCAAGTAATGATGTGAAAATAATGAGGAAATAAGGTGACAGAGTGGGTATATATTATACTTCCTTTGCATGGAGATTCTCTTGGTCAATGCTCAATTATCTAAGTAACACCCCCTATGGGACCCTATTGACATGGATGCTATTGTCTCTGTGTGTTATTATTTCAGTGTGGTCTCTTTCCTTAATTATATGGATTTAAAAAATTTAAACACTACCTCAAATATTTTCCCATATCACTAAGTTCCTTGGTGCATTATAATCTAGGTTGTAGGTCATTGTGATTGAGATGAAAAGAAACAAATGTCAAATATAGAAAATCAAAGTCTAATGTAAAGACAATATGTTACCAATGTCCTTGTCATAGCATGCACTTATGAAACTTTTTTTCGTAGTCGCAAAATTATATTGCTTTTCCAATTCTAAGACGAAGATTTAAATGAGATTCAATGTGGTGACTGGTTTTCTTTTTGCTTTTTGAATATACAAAAATATACTTTTTAATTTGTTGTATCATAAATGCCAAATGCAAGTGGCTAAACTTTTAAAAGATACAACATCCAGGAGTTTTTTTTTTCATTCCAAGTTTGAAGCACACTTATTTATGGCTCTTGTCAGTGATGCAATCTTCTACCTCTTCTTAATTAACAAGAAGTATTTTCGACCAATACATTTGTTAGCCAAGAAATATCCCAACTACATTTTGATTAATAGACATCGTAGAACTATGCATGCAATTTCTTTTAACAAGTTGATTATGAGACTTTAGATCTACTCATGTGACATTTGCTAATAGGATGTTGTATACTTCAATCGCAATGCGTCTGTTGTGTTATTGTTTTGGACTGAAGTTTCCAATGCATTTACCTAGTAAGGCTAACGCTTCTTTTTCACATTATAGGTTGCACCTTTTGGAGGTGTCAAGGAATCTGGCCTTGGACGAGAGGGCTCAAAATATGGCATCGATGAGTATTTAGAGGTTTGTTTTGAATTATATTTATATCATAGATATCGATGGACATTTTCTAAATTATTATCTTTATGAGTATTTAGAGGTTTGATTTGAATTATATTTATATCTTAGATATCAATGGACATTTTCTAAATTATTATCTTTTATATTTGCTTATGAAGCGAGTGTCCAAGTTTTTTATATTCTTTGATATTCTCAAAAGTATTGGTCTCGTATTCCTTTCTAAAATAATGGGAGTTAAAATACATGGTGATATGCTTAATCATGGTGTTTGGTGGTTTGTTTTGTTTATTGTTTTTAAATTGAATTTTGTTGAATCTCACACAGTGGCTAATTTAATTGACAGGGTAATTTTAATTTTTATAAACTTTTGTTTCAATTAAATAAAGTAAGGATTCATGTTTGTTAAATATACAATATAAAAACAAACATATGTTTGTGTATAACATGTTGTCGAAAAGTACAAAGATATATCATTTTTTAATTTCACGTATGTTTGGAAGCTCTAATGAAAGTCATTTAATTGACTTTTCCATTCTTAATGGTGAATTTTATGATATCTTTTGCATTTGCAAAACTTCTTCCCAATTTCATTGACCCTGAATTTAAAAATTTGAAAATGAACTAGATGAGTTAAGTGATATGCATTCACATTATTTTCACAATTTTCATTGTTTTATTCCAAATGCTACCATTATATGTGGTGAAAAATATAACATAAATAGAGCTATGCACTAGACACACATTCTTTCATTCAATATGGTATAATCGATCCATACCTTGTTGGAATTCCAGCTCGTCATAGGTCCTTCTCAGCTTCCAATGGGTGCAGGATAGTACTAGTTACTACTCAAGTTAGTAGTGTGGGAAAGGTTCAACCGAGACTGCTACTCAATAAGCACTATTAGGAACATGTCCATTGTTACCTTAGTGTATTCCTCTCGCTTTAGGCCAACTCCCACTAAATGTCACGGGCGGTGCCTAGATGAAGTATATGGAAGAGGTAGGAGTTAGTTAAATAACCAAATTCTGATCTTACTTATGATGTAATTGTTGATGTGAGTAGCATCGGAAGGTCTTCTACAATTTCTTGGTGTCTTAGCTTGTAGAAGACATTATTTGCCTCTTCTAGTTATGTCTTATTTCCTAAGTTTAACTTAGGAAAAGTATAATAATTAAAGTCAATGAATTATTGTGGACTATTGGGTTATTTTCTAAGGATAAATAATTTAATTATCTAAGTGACTTAGAAATAATCTCAACCGGTCGATCCTCAAGATCTTTCTAGAAGGAAGATTCAAGATGTCTCTAGGGAGGAGATTGGGGTTAGATATTTGGACTCAATGAAGATTATAAATGGAGGCTAGTGATGGAGGTGAACTTGAAGACACACCGAAGAGCACAAGTATGTGAGCAACTCATCACGAGAGATTGATTCTCTTTGCAATGAGTGGCTCAGTGACTAGTGTGCAGAAAAGGAAGAAGTGCGAGTGGGTTTGAGCGAATCGAGGAGTGCTGAGTTTGAGGAGATTGTAGGGCCAAGTTGCCGAAAGGAGATTGAGTTTGTCTGGAGGAGGCAGAGTTGCTAGAGTGCTAGGTTTTTTCTAGTGTGCATTAGTGGCAGGGCGTAAATCTGATTGTTGAAGGTTGATTTCTTCAAAGCAATCATCTAGAGGAAGATTTCCTTAAGGCTGATTTACCTGGGCTGAATTCATTTTGAGGGAGCCAAGTTGCATGTTCCATATTATATTTTTCCTTGTATCTTTGTGGGTCGAAAAACCCAGATTTTCCAGATAACTAAATGATGGAGAATTGTTTGTGGGTTAATTAATTTTGCAATGTGTGATTGATCTCTCTTGTTTTATTTCCGTTGCATATTTTTTAATTTTAGAAGTTAAAGATACCAATGATTCTATTTTTCAGTGATCCAATTATTATTTGGGTAAATTAATAATAAACTGGGGATAAATTAAATTTTCGTGAGAAAATAAATCTACCTGGTATTATAAATTTAAGATGGTATCAGAGCTATCTAGAAGACTGAAAGAAAGATCTCAGATCACGAGGGTTTGCAGCAGGGAGTTTTCCTTTTTGCAGCGGCCTAATTATTTCTAGAAGCTAAACATTTTGTAGCTGGATTTTGTGGTCATGGTTGATCTATAGAAAATTTGTTTCTTGTAGACCACCCCGGTTTCAATTTGTTTTATACATTATGTTTAATGCCAACATCCCATGGTTAATTGTTGACTTAAACATAAATATAAAATTACAACTGAAACACTAAATGGCTACCACTACTGTTTCACTTTCAGCTAATAAAAAATTTCATGACACACAAATATGGACACTGATATTTTTGGTCACTCATAGACCTGGGAAAAACTTTGAAGGGAAAACCAGTTGGAAGAAGGATTTTATATGCTTTTCTCAGAGAATTTTTATAGCATTAAATACATCACACAGGGTACTTATCTCTCCCTTGAAGTTCATGCCACTAACAGAGTTTGACTGCCTTCAATTTTGTGCCACAGTCAACACTTCAGCTCCTCAATTTTCATGCCACAATGAGAAATATTTGCCCTAAAAAATCGAGCCATTTTTCAGCAAATTTCTCCTTGAATTTGGAGCCACTCTCAGCAATCTTTTCCCTCGATTTTCGTGCTAATAGACTGACAAATCCTCCTAGATTTGCATGCTTGTCAATCTAATTCTCCACCTCGAAAATCACACCCTTAGATTAGAATATTGTCCTCAATTTTCATGTCAGAGTTCTCTGCAATAAATGAGCTACCACCTCCCTTGAAAACCACGTTGAATCTTTGCCCTCAACCCTCAAAATTTGCGCCGAGAGATGGCCTGCTGAACCTTAGTCTACATGCCTGTACTTGCCTAGGACTTCAGGCCTGTTTGTGGATTTCTCCTTGCTATAGATCAGATCTCTCCTTTAGCAAAATCGATGTCTCAACCTTCTTCCCCTTCTCTTCCTCTCCTCTTCTCCTCACTTCTCCAACTTTGCACATGAAGAAAAATGACCTCTCTTTTTCCTATTTCCTCCTTTTTAGTCACCTTAATGATACAGAGCCTTATCGCTAGCATCAAGGGTTGAGATTAGATCTCAGCTCTCCTTGATCAAGGGTGGAGATCTAATTTCACATTGACCCCTCTTATGTCTCCCCCTTCATTAATGAGCCTCCCTAGTCACTTTAATAACTTTTTGTACCTTGTACCTTTTTCTCATAAATTCACTTTAAAAACATAAAGTCACTTTATTATTATAAATTACAATGCACTTTTAGTACCTCATAAAGTCACACTAAAAAAGTTTGTTCATTGTGTGTTCTTAGGCTTAGCCTTTAGGTAAATAACACTAGAAAACACCTCCTTGGTACCTTTTTCTCCAACGCTCCCTCTTACTAAGGAAGGTGCTTCTCACCACTCCTATCTTGTCCTTGAAATAGACATGTTTTCCCCTTAGCAAGGACTTGGTGAGAATGTCTACAACCTGTTCATTAGTGGGTATGTACTCTAACTTCACTGCCCCTCTCAGAACACAACCCCGGATGAAGTCGTACTTGATCTCAATATGCTTTGACCTGTCAGGAAATGATGGATTCTCCGTGAGTTTAATACAACTTTGATTATCATACTATATCATAGCTGGTCTCAACCTTTGACCAAATAAGCCACACAACATCTTGTGAAGCCAAATAGCCTCACAACTAACTCGACTAGCTACAATGTACTTAGCCTCTGTGGAACTCAATGCCACTGATCTCTGTTTCCTGTTGAACCACGACACCATTGTCGAACCCAACATGAAAAAACATCCAGATGTACTCTTCCTATCGCTAGCATTGCCTACCTGTTGAAATATGTAACTAGGTTCGGTCTTCATAATGGCATATGTAATCGTGATTTTATGTATTTAATGAAAAGAAAAAAATAAATTTATTATTATTTTTGAGGCATGGGTTTCATGATCAAGGGAAATTTATTTTTAGGTCAAGCACCCATTGAGTGCTCCTAGGTTTGTCATAAAGTCAATTGAGTCATTGTCATGTATTGAAGACCCATTTGGGCATGTTACATATTGTAAAGAAAATTTATTTGAGTCAAAATAGAATCAAAAGACCCTCCAAGACCTCGTCATGGCACAAAGGTCAAGTCAGCCTACATGAAGGGACAAGTTAGATTAAAGAGAGCAATTCATACCCCTCACAAGCCTATAAATAGAAGGAACTTGACCTCATTGTGACTCACTCAAGCAAGTTCGATCTTCTCAAGATAGAAGCTAGAAAAAGGACGAGAAGGAAGGAAAAGAACCAGATCGAAGTTTTTGAGCCTCTCTCTCTCTCTCGTGTTAGGGTTTCTACATTTGATGGGAAAAAAAATTTGTTGGGAAGAAGAATTTGCTGGGCAAGTCGAAGTTTGCAAAGAATTTGCTAGGCAGGTCGAAGTTGCAGAAGAGTTTGTTGGGCATATTGAAGTTGCAGAAGAATGTGTTGGGCAAGTCGAAGTTCCAGAAGAATCTACTGGGCAAGTTGAAATTACAAAAGTTGTTGGAATCAAGGTTTGACTTGGTCTTGGAGGGTCTTGGTCAAGGGTCATAGGTCTTGGAATTTGTCATTTGAAGTTCTATAAGAAGAGAAGAATTCTTGTGGGATTTCCTCTCAGTTAGAGAGGTTTTAGCCTTGGCTGATCGCCTACATCTTATTTCCTATTGTCTCTTTGATTTTATTGTTTGATGATAAAGAACACTAATAATAATCAAGTGTAAGAAGAAGCTAATCAAGTTAAGTAAAAATACTTCACAAGCAATTATCAAAGTAAGAGAAATCACCTAATCTAGTTGCCCTAGATTTCTGAACACTGCCCAATCCGAGTCTATACAACCTATCAACCTGACTCCATCCCCCTGGATATAGTCCAGTCCATAATCCATTGTGCCTTGTAGGTACCATAACGTATGTTTCACAACCACCTAGTGTACCCTCTTGGGCTCCATAATAAACTGACTCAACATGTTGACTATGAAATGGATATCCGGTCTAGTGTTGACCAGATACATCGACGAACTGATCAACTAACGATATAAAGTGGGGTCTACCAACTCAGAATCAGAGGCATGCAACTTCTTCTAGTTTGCAATCATTGGAGTAGCCATAGGCCTAGAATCCTCCATATGAAATCTCCTTAGTATATCTCTGGCATACCTACCTTGGCCCAAGAAGATATGCCTTTCCTCCTACCAAACCTCCAACCCCAGAAAATAGTGCATCAGTCCTATATCAATCATCTCAAACTCTAAAGAAAGATCTCTCTTGCATTGCTCAATAAGTTTCTCCTCTCTTGTAATAAACAAATCATCCACATACAGTACCGAAATGAGTGGATACTTGCCAACCACAATGAAATATGAGTTTGGTTCTACATCACTCTTCTGGAAACCCATCTACTATAGGTAGGAATCAATCCTGTCGATGCCTTCTTTAGTCCATATAGGGCTTTCTTAAGCCTACACACATGAGACTATCTCCCATGCACCTCAAAGCCCTGTGGTTGCTCAATGTCAACCTCCTTTTGTATGACACCATTGAGAAAGGAGGTCTTCACATCCATTTGATGAATCTTCCACCCCATCTTTGCTGCAATGGAGATCACTGCTCTAATTGAGGTGTATTGAGCCACTAGTGCGAAGGTCTCCTTATAGTCAACTCCCTCTACCTGTGAGAACCCCCATGTCACAAATCGAGCTTTAAACTTCTCTACATTGCCATCCGTAGCATGTTTGATCTTGTAAAGCCACCTGGAAGTCACCACCGACTTCCCCTTGAGTCTCGGCATTATCTCCCAAACGTCATTCTTCATCATGGAAGCATACTCTTCCACCATAGCATCCCTCAAGATCCGTTGACTCACAACCTCCTTGTAGCTAGCTAGCTCAGTCTCCACAACACTCGCCACATAGCCACCCAATCTCTTCGATGGTCTTCTCTCCTTAACTGACCACTTGGGTCTCCCCACTAACTCTTGTGCTTCCTTCAAGGTCTCATAAAGCCATCTTGGCTTCCTCTTCCCTGAAGTAGCCTCTTAAACTAGTGTGGGATCCTCCATTGGAGCCTATCCTCCTGATGAGGATGCTCTTGTGGCCTACGGTGAACGGTGAACCTATACTTGGGGAATTTGTTCCCTGTGATTATGAACTCTATGAATCGATCACCCCAGAAGTTGGTGATCCTCTTGACCCTGGTGAACCTGATGATCGTGAAACATGTGGTGTTCTCCCTTGTTGAGGAGCCTACTACTCTACATGATCATCCTCCCGAGACCTCCTCAAGGCCCTCTCCTCCTTAAACATCACATCCTGCCTCAGGACAACTTTCCTCTTGGCAAGAACATATATGTGATATGCCTTGCAAGTTTCACTGTAACCCACCAAGATGCCCTTCTTTGCAATGGGTTCCAGTTTTGCCCTCTTCTCCTTAAGGACATGTGAATAAGTAAGGCACCCAAAAATCCTGAAGTGCCCAATCTCAGGCTTCTTCCCAAAAAAAGCCCCCTTAAGAGTCTTACTCCCTAGCACTCTGTTTGAACTCCTATTCTGCAGATACACTGCAATGTTACAAGCCTCATCCCATAAAAATAAAGGTAGTCTTTGATCATGTAACATGGCTCTCACTGCCCCTATTATGGCCCTATTCTTCCTCTCTGCATCCCCATTCTGTTGCGGGTTAAATGGCACTGTGAACTCTCTCTTGATGTCTGCTCTCACACAAAACTCCATCTCATTAGAGGTATGCTCACCCCCATTTTTTGTCCTCAAGACCTTGATCTTCTTCTCTATTTGGTTCTCCATAAGAGCCTTAAACTCTTGAAGACTTGATTGTTGGTTTTCATAAAGAAAATTTGGGTCTTCCTAGAGTAGTCATCAATGAAAGTCACATAGTACTCATATCCGCTCAATGATACTGAAAACATAGGACCACACACATTAGAGTGGATCAAATCAAGGATACCTGCTACCCTGCTGTCACTACTCGGGAAAGGAGTCTTGGTGTACTTTCCCAAAGCACACCCCTTGCACACATCATGATGCTTGGTACTGAAATTTGGTAATCCTATGACTATCTCCCTCAGTACCCTCAATGCTCCATGGTGTATGTTGGCCATCCTCTTGTGTCGTAACTCATGCAAATCAATGCAATTGGTTGTTGACACTAAGGCTCTGGTAGGTTGAAACATGAATCTGTAAAGTCTCTCATGACGGACTCCAATCACTTTAGCAGATGTGATACTAGATCCATTAGGATACATGAGTACTTGTCCATCTCAGAACACCACTACATATCCCCTATCCTCAATATTGGACACTGAACTCAGGTTCTTATTCAATGTAATATTCCAAATAGAAATTTTACAAAGATAATCAAAGACATGCACAAAAATAACAACACAATAAATTTCAGCAAACACCCATGAATAGAAAATGCTCTAGAACACCCAAATGGCCAATTTTTATTATAAATAAACTGTTGGAGTACAATAAAATTGGAAGGAGTGTGCTTGGGTTTGCTCAAGCCAAGCTACAAGTCCCATGTGATCAACATCCCAATGCCCAACTGCTACAATAGTTTGTCCCTCTAGAAATCTGCGTGGCCTAATTTTTCTTCACTACTAGCTGACTTGGCACCCTGATTTGGCCCCTCAAAATTGCCCAAAAACTTATGGAAATTTGGGGATGTGATCCTTGTCAAAAACCCAAAAATAAATAGAAAGGGTTTTCTTTGGTTTTGACCCTCCAAATTCGACCCCAAATAGCTTGGCCCTCCTCAAATACTAGAATGCTTCACCTGTAGCCGAAAATGATGAATTGTTGCTCCAAAATGCTAGCAATCTCCCCACAATCTCCCTCCAAATGAAATACTAACAACCCAACCCCTAAATCCTCCAACGAACACTCCACACAACAATCACCCAAGAGAACTGTGTAGGCCTGTGAGAGATGACGCAGTAGCAAGCTTCAACAATTCGTACAACAGTAAGGGACTGAATATTTTGTGCTCAAGAATGCTTGGATCACCTTGAAATTGTAGCCACTGACTCCTCTCCAAAATCCCAGAAATACCCAGAAAAGGTTTGGTCAAACTCCAAGCCAGAACTGAGCCCACCAAGTGATGCAGATTCCCTCGCTAACTAACAATTCGCCCTGCTATAAGAATGAGGATTTCAGGCCCAAATATTGCCTGAAATTTCTTATAAAATTAGTTGGAGACTCCACTCAATAAACCGACAAAAACCTCAAAAGGGTTTGGGCTAAATCCAATGTGCCCTGGTGACCCCAATAAATGTGTATGGTTCTAACTAGCTGGAAAAACGCCCTAAAATGATAAATTCGGCCCTCCAAAATGCAGCGCTGTCAACCCTGCAAATCAACAAGGGAAAAGTCGCCCTCCCTATGGATCAATCTCTGCAAATTCTCTGGCCAAAACTCCATTGTTTGCCACCTTCTCTCAGCCTCTTCGAATTTCCTGCTACGCCCTAAGAGAAGCATGCTCCAGTTGGAAATGGTTTGCAATGTAGCTCTTAGAGAAGCCCCAAGATGGACTCCTTACTCCTCTAGGATGACACTCAAAGTTCACTGAAGGTAGAGGTGCAATCTCTGCTCGGAAATCCCTTTTGCTGAACCACACGGTTGTCTTGGCTAAGCAACTCAAGGGAACTAATGTTGAAATTGTAAAATGACCAAAGATAATCCACAAAACGAGTCCATCCTCCTTTTATAATTTCTCCTCATGCCTCTGGACTCCTTTTTCTAATATTATTTTATTGGTGGGGGTCATTTTCCACTAAGTCACTTTTGCCGCCAGTTTTTAATTAATTAATTTGCCGCTATTCTCTGATAAAATGATACTAGCCACCTTTCTCCAATAATATTTGCCCCCTTTTAATTAATATTACTAAAATTGGGCAAAATTCCTTTGTGATTCCCATGCTCACAAAATTGGGGATATTACATTCAACCCTGGAACATATAGGACCTCTGTCACTCTCAAGGGAGGCAGTGACTCCTTCTGAAAGGGCACAGTCCCTCTACCCGCTGCTCTGATTTTCGAGTCATCTCCAAGCACCCCCTCCAAGTCTATATCAGTGTCATTAAAACTCATAAACTGCTCTCTGACTCTTGTCATGTCACGAGAAGCTCCACTCTCTACATACTAGACGTTAGGAGATCTAACACTAGTGGCAAGGCTCACCACTAAAGCAAACTCTAGGTCAAATCTGGTGGAAAACTTATCCACCTCGACTGATGCCGCAACACCCTTCTTCTTCCTCTTCTTATTAGGATACTGGAAGGCATAATGACCCATCTTCTGACAAGCAAAGCATATTACTTTTCTCATGTCCTTATCTTGTGCTTTCTACTTCCCCTTTTGGTTGGCCCCACTAGAAGGCCCCTTCTTAGCCTTCTTCTCGCCCTTAGCTGTGACGGCAACATTTTCCTCCTCATCAACCTCACCATGTCGGCTGCAATTCTTAGCACTCCTCCTGTCTCCTCTTGGATGAAATCATCCCACATCCTCCTCCAATCTAGAAGATGCTCTCTAGCAACAATGCCATCTATGAATCCATCCCACTTCTTGGGAAAACAACTCAATATTGTCATGATCAACTAGTCACCAAGGATAGCCTCTCCCATTGTAGCCAACTCATCTCTCCCTTGTGTGATCTTTTGGTAAGGTATGAGGTTGTTTTGTCAGTCTTGGTCATCTTGGTGTTTCTTAGTTTCTCACGCAACGCCATCTTCCTATTCTCATTAGTGCTTTGGTAAAGTGTAATCAGGGACTCCCACATCTCATAGGAAAACTTCTTCCCTGGTACATGAGGTATAAGGTAGTCTTTTACTGCATCTAGAAGGATACTCTTAGCCTTCACATTATGCTTGTTGAGTTTTGACAACTTAGCAAGATCAGTAGGTGGTGTTGTCGCACAGATTGTCACAACAACGCTTAGACCGGGGGCTGTCACCTTGATCCCTGATCTCTCCGCTTAAGCCTGTCTCCCGCGGCTAAGGGGGGTAGACCCTATGAGACAATGGATGACCAACTGTGGACCAATTGGGTTGGGTAACACGAGGGAAAACAAACACTTATTCGATTTTATTAAGTTAATAGACCAGTGCCTTATGGAGTTAATGATTGAATGATTATTATCAAATGCTTGCAGAAATATGAGTTCATTAACAATCATTTACCATCAAATAACTCAATCAAAGATTAACTTTTACCAGATGCGATATAATTGATAAATGCTCAATGGCTTAACAATATTCCAACAATTAAAATTTCGAAAGATTAAATGCTTTAAATAACCACGTAATTTTAAATGCTAACCAGAGATCACATTCATGTAGCTAATCTTCAAATGAACATTTAAGCATGTTTAACCACATAATAATTGATAAATATTAATCCCACATCAAAATTTTAGCCTCAGCAGAAAAGATATATTGCAAATATGACAAATCCTTAAGCCAAGACTGAATTTGGCAAAATATTTCCAAGATTTTTTTTTGTATTTTCAAATAAGACTAAGCTAACTAAAGTCTAAATAAATGAAACTTTAAATCTAAAATCTAAATAACATTAAATTCTAAAATAAATTAAAAGAAACCTTTTATGCCTTTTATAACCTTTTTTATTTTTTATTTTTCTATTTTAAAGTCAAAATAAAATAAAACTAAAATTAATCTAAAATCTAAAAGTAGATTTAAATTTAAAGAAAACTAAATTAAATAGAACTAAAACTACGTAATCAGAAGCCTAAACTAAATTAAAAAACTAACTAAATCTAAACTAAATAAAAAAAATAAAGATTAAAGCCCCCTTTTTTATGCCTTTTTTTTTTTTTTTTCTTTTTTTTTTTTTAAATGAAACTGAAAGATGTCTAATTTAAAGCCAAAACCTAAGTTAAAAATTTAAACTTAAGCTAAATTCTGAACAAAACGAAAGATTAATTTTTTTTTTTTTATATATCCCTTTCCCTTTTTTATTTTCAATTTTTGTGAACTTTTTTGATATTGTATTTTTATGAGATTTTTTATTTAAGTGAAAGTCAAACAAACTAGACTACAACAAAAAGTTTATTTTAAAACTAAAACTGAACTACATAAAACTATACGCACACACAAAAAAACTAAACTAAAATGAAAGAAAAAAAAAACTTCAAGCGTAAAACCTACAACTAATCCTAGCTACAAACGTTAAAGCAATAAAATAAAAAAAAACTTAAATGCTAACCCTAACTTACATTAACGTCTGCATAAAACTGAATGAAAATCAAATTCTTTTGTTTTTTACTGTTGCATGTGTACAGATCAGTGGACGGCGAGCAGGGTTTTTTTTATGCCTTTTTTTATTATATTTTTTAAATATTGTAATGATATACCCACAAAACTAAATTCATAAACTTTGAAAATATATATATATATATAATTATATAATATATATATATATATATATATAAAATCTAAACTAAAAAGAAAACGAAAATAAAACCTAAGAGATATATATCTATGGACCAACGTATTCATAAAAAATTGAATGCTTTTTTGGGTTGCTTTGTTGTGTGTAATGCATGCAAGTTGAAGGTGAGATGAAGATGCAAAGGGTTGATGGCATCGGAAAGGAGTAGACAACGTGGATAATGAAAAAGATGGTGGTAGCTCAAGCCAGAGGAAAAGCGATGAGGAGTAGCAGATTTTTGACATCGAGAAGCAAGAGAAATGGACAGTGCAGAGAAATGGATCAGCAAGGACACGATTTGGAGGACGCAGGAAAAGTCAAGGGTAAGATTTGATGACTGCGTGAGAGTTGAAGGCGAATGCTACGAGGAAGGTTATGGATGCATTGGAGAAGGGAAGGAAAAGCGTGCAGGAAGATGGCAGATTGCGGTATGGAGTTGGTCGCCAGTCGAAATGAGGAATGGACTGGACGTGAAAGTCTGAGCTATAGGGATTGCAGCGTTAGTAAGAGGCTGAGATGCCGCAGAAGCAAACATTGAAGGTAGAAACAAGATGCAGGCAACGTAATGAGGTTGTGGTTCTGTAACTGGTAGTGTGGGTGATATTCAGTAGTAAGGGAAACGTAGAGGTGAGAAGAACTGCGTAAAAGGTTTTGAGTATCAAAGGGAGCAGTTGAAGAGATGAACACAGGAGCTATGGCAGCAACCTAGCCTGCCCTAAAAATATTTCGAAATTTTTTCTTTTTCCTGCAACAAAAATAAATCCTGAACAGTAAAACAACTCTGATCAAACCCTTGGAAATCTTCAGAAAACCTTGCAACCTGTAATGAAAGGACAAACACCCATGGAATACATATATAAAAACTAAAACCTTACGAACCAGCTACAATATTTACAGCTTTGTGGCTCTACAACAGCCAGATTTGTCAGTAACCCTCAATAATATTTTCAGAATATCAGATTTACTATGAGATACTTCAGAAATCTCTCATGCAATTAAAAAAAAAATAAACTTTAAATGTTAGACCCAGAATCGAAACTAGCTAGGCTCTACAAGAAAATGCTTTGCGGGAGTTGGCTGGTTCAGCCGAGAACTTTCCCAAACACCCACTAATTTTCTCAATAAGGGTTTCCTACATAGCTCACTTCAACCATCAATAAAGAGGGAAAAAAATAGTATTAAATTCCAGATGCAATGGAGATACCTGCCATTATTTCAGAAATTCTATTACCATTCAAACCCTAGTAAGTGAACAAGATTCCTGTGTTCAACAATACTCCACATCAAGCTATTACTAATGGCTGAAAATAAAATTATATAGAAAATAAAACAGTGCACAACACTTCAGGAGAGTAACACCAGCAAGATTTCAACCCCAAAGTCTTTTTTTATTTGCACCAGAAAAAGCTTACAAGAGAGCTTTCTTCAACACAAGACTCACAGATCGAATGATCTCAAATGACCCCTAGCACCCTATTTAAAGGAAAAATTCCCAATGGCTAGTTCGAGTGATCCATGTCAAAATGATCTCGACTGCTGATGAGGATCAAGATATCTTTTAACCTCATCCATCGAATTTTTAAATGCATTTAATATATTAAAAAATTGAAATTCTGCATTTATTTACTCAAAAATTTGATTTATTATTATTTTATTATTTTTAAATTTTATTTTTATTTTATTTATTTATTTATATATATATATATATATATATATATATATATATATATATATATATATATTTTCAATTTTTTAATTTTTATTTTTTTAAATGGATCCTCGAACTTAGCCCTTTGGAAAAATCACCTAGGACCTAGGACTTAGGACTTAGGACTTATGAGGGGATTAAAACATTTCCTAACTCTCAAGACACTTTACATTATGATTTTTACAATTTTACATCTCAAGGGGGGAAAACCCGTTT
Source organism: Pinus taeda (assembly GCA_000404065.3). NCBI lineage: Eukaryota > Viridiplantae > Streptophyta > Pinopsida > Pinales > Pinaceae > Pinus > Pinus taeda. Next base: position 83,427 of record APFE031521608.1, on the reverse strand, counting down.
GACATAGACCCTCATAGACCACCCAGTCTTGCGACATAGATATAATCTAGCAGACCAACGCACTAGGATTCCCCTAAGATTCTAATGACAAAGTTCATTCTGGCTTTGGGGTTAGGCTGAAGGAAAACTCTGCCGATCATGGATCGGTGAGACAAAAAACCTTCCGGAACGTAGATTATCACTAGAAAATTAGGTCCACCTAGGCAATTTACATACATGACTCAGCTCTGCTAAGATTATTTACAATTCACACATGCAGACTGGGTTTACACATAATATGATCAAGCTGATGATGATTGTCGAATGGCATGAACATGTCACTCAAGCGCTATCCCTTTTGCGAAAAAGGGGGTGTACTGTTATGGGTAGTTGACACGTAGTGGTCAACATCTGGCTCTACTTGGGGACACGTTGCTGCACTGCAGGAATGTGAGAATCCAGAATCTGCATACACACAACACACAACAGAAATAAGTAGCATCCATCCAAAAATCATCATATAACATCTAAGCACATGAAAGATATAAGCTTTTCATTTATTAACAAGGAAAGTAAATCTAATCCTAAAACAAGAATAAAATGTTGAAATAACAAGGAGTAGGGTTAGAAATACAATACAAAGGATGCCCCATGGCATCAGATATCATCTTTGAAGAACAACTTGAGCATTTGGCCATTCGCAGGTAGATCAAGTGGTTCGCCATCCAATCTGCTCAAGTGGAATGAGTTTGGTCCAATTATATCTCGAAAGATGTACGGTCCCAACCACAAACTGTCGAACTTCTTATGTTTCCCGGTTTTTCATTCTTGTGATCCCAAAGAAGTACCATATCTCCCACCTACAAAGATCTAGATCGAGAGAATTTATCAAAGCTTTTCTTAATGTTAGATTGATTTTTACATATAGCATCAAAAGCTGTCCTACGAGCTTCATCTATCTCCACAATCTGATCTATTATATTCTGGACAACATCTTTATTAGTAGAAAAATGTTGAAGGAGCTGATAAGCTAGCAATTTCAGGTGCACAGGTAAGATTACATCCAAGCCATAAACTAATTCAAAGGGAGATTTACCAGTAGCTTTCTTCTTAGTGATTCTATCTGCCCATAAAGCATACTTGATTTTGCTATCCCATGATCTCTTATTATCTCCTACTATCTTCTTGATAATGGTTATGAGATTCTTGTTACTAGATTCGGCCAGACCATTACCTTGAGGATAGTAATTTGACGAATGAGATAAGACAATGCCATACTTGAAACAAAAAGATGAAAACTCTAAGGAATTGGATTTCAGAGATCTGTGGTTTGTGCTTATTGAGTGTTTGATCGGAGAATCCACAGTAAGAGAATTTTTACATCAACGTTTCGAATCCCAAATGGGATCCATCATCAGGGCTAAGAGAGAGATGATAAAAAGAAGAGCCGGATGGAAGAAATAAATACTCAAGAGGGAATGAATAATGAAGGAACAACACAGGATCCCATTTGGGATTCGAAACGTTGGTGTAAAAATTCTCTTATTGTGGATTCTTCGATCAAACACTCAATAAACTCTAAGGAACTAAAAGCTTTGGCATTGTCAGTAGTGATCTTAGCAGGGACACCAAATCTAGTAATGATATTATTTTCAATGAAATCCATAACAACCTTTTCAGTGGCATTCTTAGTAGGAATGGCTTCAACCCATTTAGTGAAATAATCCATAGCAGTCAAAATCCATGAATAGCCATTGCTAGAATTTTCATGGAACTTCCCGATGATGTCCAGACCCCAATGCTGAAAAGGTGCCTCTACAATGACAGGTTGTAGGGGCAGGGAAGCAAGCTTCTGCTTCCCAGTGAATAGTTGACAGGCTTGACAAGTTCTAACAAACCTATGCACATTAGAAAAAATTGAAGGTCAATAATAACCAGCTCTCAGGATTTTGTGGGTTGTAGTTCTAGCAGCATAATGACCACCACAAAATCCTGAATGAAACTCAGAGATTAATTTCTTGGATTGAATTTCATCAACACACCTAAGCACTATGCCCTCAGGATTTCTCCATCCAAGGCCATCCTTCATAAGGCAGTACTTAGTGGCTTTTAGTCTAAGAGCCCTTCTCTTATGAGCAGCTAAATGGTTAGGACATGTAAGATTCATCAAGTAATAAACGATGTCCTTATACCACTCATGCTCTCCTAATCTTTGCAATTCTGGCAAAGATAGATCGCTAAGACAAAACAAACCAAGAGTCTTTTCGTTACTTTCAGTCAACATTTGAGCCAAACCTTGGCCTTTGACTAGCTTGGTGGGTCTGATCTCTAAATCATATTCTTGTATTTTAGTAACCCACCTGGCGCGAGTCCCTAAGTAATCGGTTTGAGTTAATATATCTTTAACAGTAGAATGTGGGACGAAAGCAATGATTTTAGAGTAACCCACATAAGTTTTGAAGTGCTTAAGAGACTTGACTAGGGCATAAGCTTGCTTTTCGATGGTATTGTACTTCAATTCGGAATTTTGAAGCGCTTTACTCATGAAAGCAATAGGCTACTCGTGATTATCTTTATTCTTTTGTAACAGGACAACAATGGTATCTTCGGAAGCAAAAGAAAAAATCATGAAATCCTTGGAATAATCGAGACTAACTAAGACAGGAGCTCTTGCAATAGCGCATTTGATTTCTTGAAAAGCCTTTCTGCCGTCTTCTTGCCAAACAAATTTTGCATCTTTCTTTAGAAGACTTTGAACAGGCTTAGCTATTTCTGCATAATTTGGAATAAACCTTCTAAGAAAATTTGTCTTTCCAAGGAAAGATTGAAAGGATTTAAGATTATGAGGAAGAGGAATCTTTTGGATTGCTTCAATTCTTTCAGGATCAATCTTGATTCCATCCTTAGAAATGATATGGCCAAGTAATTTCCCTTCTGTTACTCCAAAAACAGACTTAGCTGGATTCAAAGAAATCCCGTATTCTCTACATCTATCGAAAACCTGCCTAAGATGATTTATATGACTGATACCATCTTTAGAAAATACAGTAAGATCATCTTGGTAAATCTCAATAAATTTCCCGATTAACCCCTTGAAGGCATAATCCATAGCCCTTTGGAATTAGCCCCAGCGTTGGTTAACTCAAACGGCATTCTGATGTATTCAAAAGTACCCCATGGCATGGTGAATGTGGTTTTATGATGATCTTCCTTTTTAACCCATACCTGATTGTACCCAGAAAAACCATCTAGCAATGACATCATTCCAGAACCAGTTACTCTTTGCAATAAAGTCTCCATGTTTGGCAAAGGGTAATTGTCTTTCTTGCATGCTAGATTAAGGTTCCGAAAATCGACACAAAGCCTTATCGTACCGTTCTTTTTCCTAACAATCACCAGATTTGAACACCATGTCGAATGCCTTGTTTGAGCGATAATTCCAGCTGCAAGCATTTTCTCAAGCTCTTTCTAAACCAAAGGGGCTAACTTAGGATTAATTTGCCTAAGTTTTTGGCGAAAGGGTTTAGCATTTTCATATTTTAAGGGGATAGTATGTTCCATGACATCTTCCCTATAGCCCTTTAATTCATCATAAGAAAAAGCTAAAACATCTTGATATTTGTGAAGTAAATTAGTTAACTTTTTTCTTTCCTCCACACTAGTACCTTTACCAATTTTAACAATCTTCGGGTTTTCAGAAGTACCAATGTTTACCTCGAGATATTCGCCTGGGTCCATTTTATTTTCTTCTCTCAACTTCGTGGCATCGTGACAATCAAAGTGTTGCTCTAAGGCAACCACATTCCTTGGAGTAGGATTTATGATATGCTCATGTTTTAAAGATCCATCCTCCTCAGAATCTATCTGGAAATCTTCAAACTCATCCAGACTATTAAGAAAAAAAATGACTTGTTTTTCATCATTAAAGACTTGCCAATGCTCTGAGTTATCTGGAACAGATGGTCTAAATATTACTTCCATTTTGATCTTATCCTTAATTAGCTCATCAGATAACTGGAAGGTAGTAGCAGCTATGGCAAGTTCATCTGCCAAACTATTTTTCTCTCTTGGGATTACTTCGAGGTCAAGGGCATCGAAATGTTCCATAGTATCCCACACAGCATTTTGATAATTTCTTAATCTTTGATTTTTACATGTGAATTTATTTTTAAGCTGCATGATAATTAAATCAGAATCCCCCTTAACGCTAAGCAACTTAATCTTCAAAGACTTCGCCAATTCAAGACCCAACAATATAGCCTCATATTCAGTGACATTGTTGGTTGCTTCAAATTCTAATCGATAGGCAAACTTGAAAATGTGATCAAGGGGAGATTTAAGCACTATTCCAGCACCTTTACCATGCCTAGACAATGCACCATCAAAATACATGTACCAAACTCTATCATTGAGATCCTTAATCTTATCATCAAGAGGAATTACGAAATTAGACATGATAGCGTAATTCCCAATGTCAGATTGCTCTTTGATTATCTCGTTGTGAGGTCTCTTAGGATCTTCCACATGGAATTTTCTTTTGGGTTCTCTATTTAGTCTTACAAAACCATCACCCCTAGGAGAATTAATCATAGCATATGACCAATTCATTTGAATACTTCCTCCTAGATCAGAGGCCCACTTTCTGGATAAAAGCATACCCCAGGCATCAGGCACATCAACAACAACAATATCCATAACAATCATGATGTCTGGGTAAACTGATAGATGAACTTGTAAATCTTTGATCAAACCATGCACTTCAATTTTCTTAGAATCCATGGCACATATGTTATAGTAAGGTCTAGAAACTCTTAAGTTAAGCTGTTCCATGACCCTCTTAGTCATGACACAAGCTAAAGCACCAGAATCCAACATGCAATTATTCAATTTATATCCATTAACTAACAAGGTGATAAAGAAAGGCTGGTGATCTTTGTTATCCGCATCCAAGCTTTGCAAATATATGGGAGCATCATTATAGTCAACTTCCCGAGTCTTCTGTTGAGAAATATTTACTTGGGGACCTTGAATAGTTTTTAGTAACTTATCTCTTTGGGAAGGGATTTTAGCAATCTCGGAGACAGGAACCCAGATTTTCGCATTGTTGAACCAACTTCCCAAATCGACATCTAATCCAGAGTTTAAACCAGGGTTAAAAGTTCGAGGGGGAATTTGATTCCCGCTCTAATCTTTATCCCTTCTCTGATAGGTCAAACCTTTATATCTAGCAATTTCCATGATTTGCTCGGGAGAGGGTTTTTCACCATATAACCTAGCCAAAATGTCATCTTCATTTTCATGATTATTTATACTAAAAGCTAATGAAGGATTCATAACGTCACAACTATTTTCCTTGACCTCTGTCCAATCATCCGTAGACAAAGGAAACTTACTACCTACTACATTTATTTGATCACATGCCCCAAACATTCCATTATCCAAGATTCTTCTAACGATGGGGCAAGTGGCTTCTTCATGAAGAGCATCACAAACGTGACAGTAAGGAGGAGCATTATCAACCAAATTAGTAAACAGATTAGGAGGTCTCTGCTCACTAGATTGACCCTTCTTTTGCCAATTGTTATTTCTGTTATTATTATTTCGAGGTTGGAAATTTTGTGTTTGTGCTCTTTCCATTTGGACCAACCTATTCTGCAAAGTGGCTATCTCCTTATTATGATTAATTTCCATGGTTTCAATCTTTTGGAGCAATTTAAGAACAAGTTCGCTTTGAGGCTCTTGAACTGCTTTTCCTTTAGGTTCTTTTAGTTTCGTAGCAGCCCTATTGAAACTTGGGATCTCAGATTTCCGAGATGCTGCCTTGTCCTTTTCAAGCTCTATAGCTAAGGTCTGACAATCTCTATAATCGTTAATTCTAGCACGCCTTAATTCATAAGATGGCTCAGGACTAAAGGCATCAATGTAAAAAGCTCAAAGAGATTTTTCGGTAGGTTTATAGTCTTGAGGTAATTCTCTAACAATACCATTAAAGCTTTTGTTAAATTCTCCAACAGTTTCATTTTCTCTCTTTTTTATTATGCTGATAGCTTTTACAAGGTGTCTTCCCTCTCTCTTATCTCCATACTTTTCTTTAAAGGAATCAACGATTGATTGTAAGGAATCAAATGAATTCTGAGGCTTTTCAATAAACCATTCATGAGCATCGCCTCCCAAGGTTAAAATAAAAAGAGTCATTCTAACATCCTCATGATCGAAATCAGGAGACCTTGCGTACTTAGCCATCCATATACTAAAATCTCTCAGATGCGAATTAGCACTAATCGCATTATCTCCACGAAAGCTAGGCAACTTATCTATCCCAAGTGATGGAAGATCATTGGGATACCCTGGAATGTTAGAAAAATTGCAAGGGGCATACATATCCATGATGTCGTGCCCAACTGGACTAGTAAAAAGCAAATGGATATCAGAGAGGGATTTTTGTCCGAGGTTAACAAGAAGTGTACAAGAAGAGAGTTTGTGTATCGTACCCTGAGGGACCTTTCAGGATCAGGAGCAGGATTGCATAGACTGCTTGGATGTCTTCTAGTATACACTCTTGTAGATAATATATGAAGTGGAGTCGCCACCCAGACAGGAAGTGAAACACAGAAAGGCTCGAAATGAAAGAGCTAAAGACAAAAGGAAAGAAAAGAGATGAATGTCGAAGGGACCAAGGACAGAAAAAACTTTGTCCCTCGCAACGGCACCAAAAAATGTTGTCGCACAGATTGTCACGAAAAATGCTCAGACTGGGGGCTGTGACCCTGATCCCCGATCTCTCCGTTTAAGCGTGTCTCCCGCAGTTGAGGGGGATAGACCCTATGGGACAATGAATGACCAACTATGGACCAGTTGGGTTGGGAGACACGAGGGAAAACAAGCACTTATTTGATTTTATTAAGTTAATAGACTAGTGCCTTATGGAGTTAATGACTGAATGATTATTTATCAAATGCTTGCAAAAATATGAGCTCATTAACAATCATTTACCATCAAATAACTCAATCAAAGATTAACTTTTACCAGATGCGATATAATCGATAAATGCTCAATGGCTTAACAATATTCCAGCAATTAAAGTTTCGAAAGATTAAATGCTTTAAATAACCACGTAATTTTAAATGCTAACCAGAGATCACATTCCTGTAGCTAATCTTCAAATGAACATTTAAGCATGTTTAACCACATGAAAATTGATAAATATTAATCCCACATCAAAATTTTAGCCTCAACAGAAAAGATATATTGCAAACATGACAAATCCTTAAGCCAAGACTGAATCTAGCAAAATATTTCCAAGATTTTTTTGTTTTGTTTCTTTCAAATAAGACTAAGCTAACTAAAGTCTAAATAAATGAAACTTTAAATCTAAAATCTAAATAACATTAAAATCTAAACTAAATTAAAAGAAACCTTTTATGCCTTTTATAACCTTTTTTATTTTTTATTTTTCTATTTTAAAGTCAAAATAAAATAAAACTAAAATTAATCTAAAATCTAAAAGTAGATTTAAATTTAAAGCAAACTAAATTAAATAGAACTAAAACTACGTAATCAGAAGCCTAAACTAACTAAACCTAAACTAAATAAAAATAAATAAAGATTAAAGCCCCCTTTTTTTATGCCTTTTTTTTTTCTTTTCTTTTTTTTAAATGAAACTGAAAGATGTCTAATTTAAAGCCAAAACCTAAGTTAAAAATTTAAACTTAAAGCTAAATTCTGAACAAGACGAAAGATTAATTTTTTATTTTATTTTTTTTTATTTTTTTTAATCCCTTCCCCTTTTTATTTCAATTTTTGTGAACTTTTTGATATTGTATTTTTATGAGATTTTTATAAGTGAAAGTCAAACAAACTAGACTACAACAAAAATTTAATTTTAAAACTAAAACTAAACTACATAAAACTATACGCACACACAAAAAAAAACTAAACTAAAATGAAAAGTTCAAGCGTAAAACCTACAACTAATCCCAACTACAAACGTTGAAGCAATAAAATAAAATAAAATAAATTAAACGCTAACCCTAACTTACATTAACGTATGCATAGAACTCAATGAAAATCGAATTATTTTGTTTTTTACTGTTGCATGTGTACAGATCAATGGACGGCGAGAAGGGTTTTTTTTATGCCTTTTTTTTAATTTTATTTTTTATTTTTTAAATATTGTAAATGATATACCCACAAAACTAAATTCATAAACTTTGAAATATATATATAAAATCTAAACTAAAAAGAAAACGAAAATAAAACCTAAGAGATCTATATCTATGGACCAACGTATTTATAAAAAATCGAATGCTTTTTTGGGTTGCTTTGTTGTGTGTAATGCGTGCAGGTTGAAGCTAACATGAAGACACAAAGGGTTGATGGCAGTGGAAAGGAGAAAATAGCATGGATAATGAAAAAGATGGTGGTAGCTCGAGCCAGAGGAAAAGCGATGAGGAGCAGCAGATTTATGACATCGAGAAGCAAGAGAAATGGACAACGTAGAGAAATGGATCAGCAAGGACACGATTTGGAGGACGCAGGAAAAGTCGAGGGTAAGATTTGATGACTGCGTGAGAGTTGAAGGCGAATGTTGCGAGGAAGGTTATGGATGCGTTGGAGAAGGGAAGGAAAAGGGCGCAGGAAGATGGCAGATTGCGGTATGGAGTTGGCCGCCAGTCGAAATGAGGAATGAACTGGACGTGAAAGTCTGAGCTATAGGGATTGTAGCATGAGTAAGAAGCCGAGATGCCGCAGAAGCAAATGTTGAAGGTAGAAACAAGATGCAGGGAGCATAATGAGGTTGCGGTTCTGTAATTGGCAGCGTGGGTGATATGCAACAGTAAGGGAAACGCAAAGGTGAGAAGAACTGCGTAAAAGGTTTTGAGTATCGAAGGGAGCAGCTGAAGAGATGAACGCAGGAGGTATGGTAGTAATACAGCCTGCCCTAAAAATATTTCGAAATTTTTTCTTTTTCCTGCAACAAAAAGACATCCTGAACAGCAAAACAACTCTGATCAAACCCTTGGAAATCTTCAGAAAACCTTGCAACCTGTAATGAAAAGACAAACACCCAAGGAATACATATATAAAAACTAAAACCCTACGAACCAGCTACAATATTTACAGCTTTGTGGCTCTACAACAGCCAGATTTGTCAGTGACCCTCAATAATATTTTCAGAATATCAAATTTACTATGAGATACTTCAGAAATCTCTCTGCAATTCAAAAAAAATAAACTTTAAATGTCAGACCCAGAATCAAAACTGGCTGGGCTCTATAAGAAAATGCTTTGCGGGAGTTGGCTGGTTCAGCCGAAAACTTCCCCAAACGCCCACTGATTTTCTCAATAAGGGTTTACTGCACAACTCACTTCAACCATCAATAAAGAGGGAAAAAAAATAGTATTAAACTCCATATGCAATGGAGATACCTGCCATTATTTCAGAGATTCTATTACCATTAAAACCCTAGTAAGTGAACAAGATACCTGTGTTCAACAATACTCGACATCAAGCTATTACTAATGGCTGAAAATAAAATTATGCAGAAAATAAAACAACTCACAACACTTCAGGAGAGTAACACCAGCAAGATTTCAACCCCAAAGTCTTTCTTTATTTGCACCAGAAAAAGTTTACAAGAGAGCTTTCTTCAGTACAAGACTCACAGATCGAATGATCTCAAATGACCCCTAGCACCCTATCTAAAGGAAAAAATCCCAACGGCTAGTTCAAGTGATCCATGTCAAAATGATCTCGACTGTCAATGAGGATCAAGATATCTTTTAATCTCATTCGTCGAATTTTTAAATGCATTTTAATATATTAAAAAATTGAAATTCTGCATTTATTTACTCAAAAATTTGATTTATTATTATTTTATTATTTTTTAAATTTTTATTTTTTAAATGGATCCTCGAACTTAGCCCTTTGGAAAAATCACCTAGAACCTAGGACTTAGGACTTAGGACTTATGAGGGGATTAAAACATTTCCTAATCCTCAAGACACTTTACATCATGACTTTTACAATTTTACATCTGAAGGGGGAAAACCCATTTGACATAGACCCTCATAGACCACCCAGTCCTGCGACATAGATATAATCTAGCAAATCAACACATTAGGATTCCCCTAAGATTCTAATGACAAAGTTCATTCCGACTTTGGGGTCAGGCTGAAGGAAAACTCTGCCGATCATGGATCGATGAGACAAAAAAGCTTCCGGAACATAGATTATCACTAAAAAATTAGGTCCACCAAGGCAATTTACAAACATGACTCAGCTCTGCTAAGATTATTTACAATTCACACATGCAGACTGGGTTGACATAAAATATGATCAAACTGATGATGATTGTCGAATTGCACGGACATGTCGCTCAAGCGCTATCCCTTTTGCGAAAAAGGGGGTGTACTGCTATGGGTAGTTGACACGTAGTGGTCAACAGGTGGTACTACTACATTCCCTACAATATCCCACAACTCAAACTCCTCAAGCAACAAGACTATCCTCTTCTTCTAGGGACCAAACATTTCAGCCCCACTCAACCTACCCTCCACCCTCAAACCAATAGTTGTTGACTCTCTCAACCAACACAACTTCTGAGTATATAGGCTGGTTTATGCTTGTTGGTTGCACTTTATCAATTGTAGGTTCGTTGGTGCTTTGGTACCATGTAGAAAATTTGTGTCTTGTAGTCCACCCCAGTTTCAATTTGTTTTGTACATCATGTTTAATGCCCACATCCCATGGTTAATTGTTGATTTAAATATGATTATAAAATTACAGTTGAAACACTAAAAGACTATCACCTCTCTTTCACTTTCACTTTCACTTTCTGCTGATAAAAAATTTCACATGCATACACACAAATTTGGACTATGATTTTTTGGTCGATCACAGACCTTGGAAAAAACCTGAAGGGAAAACCAATTGGAAGAGGGATTTTATTTTCTTTTCTCAAATAATTTTTAAAGCATTAAATACATCACATAGGGTACTTACCTCTCCCTTAAAATTTGTGCCAATGATAGACTTTGACTAGCCTAAATTTTGTGCCATAGTCAACACTTTAGCACCTCGATTTTTGTGCCAAAATTAATAATCGATGCCCTAAAAAATTGAACCATTGTTTAGTAAATTTCTCCTTGAATTTCGAGCCACTGTCAACAACCTCTGCCCTCTCTTTTTGCTCTGATAAACTGACAAATCCTCATCGATCTGCGTCACTATTAGTCTAATTCTCTACCTCAAAAATCACACCCTCAGATCAAAATATTCTCCTCGATTTTCATGCCAGGCTTCTCTACAATCAATCAGCTGACACCTTGTTAAAATTGGCAACTAGGGCCAAACTCCATGTGTGTCATCTTATTTATGGCAGCTGATATTTCTATTGGATCCCTCTCGTCGAGAGGTGTAGGATTGATCTAAAGATCATCCGATTCCGATAAGTATTTATGGAGATATGAATTTATTTTGATTATGGAATTATTATCAAGCCGACCAGCAACTTGAGTAGGCTCAGAAGCCCAATAGACATGTCTATTCATCATCCATGTTTTAATATAAATTGGTGAGGATTTGAAGTCATTTAACATATGTATTCTTGAGGTGATCTCCTCTCCACGTCTGGGTTTTTGGAGAAGGAGAGAACTAAAGATACGCTGGCCCAAGGGTGATGCCCTAACCGCAGGAAGCCGCAGCCATATGAGGATGAGCAGCAGACAAAGACCTAATACGAGGCATGCAGGCCCTAATGTACGCAGACAATGTAGACTCCTTTGACACAATAATGGCAATATATATATATACACAGTAATATACACGTTGTAGTACTGCAGTAAGGGAAGACAATGATGATATACGCATAGCATGGAGATACATTGTCATGTCATCTGAACGCAGTCCTGTAATAGAGCCATATGCATGGAGAGCACCATATACGCTGTCAATATATGCAGCTAGAACTCTCCTACGTTTTGGGCCAAAGCATATTTTGGCATATATATAGATCAATATATATATATGTGTATTGATTTGAGCTCCTACTAGCTCGTATCCCTCAGCAGTAGTGAACGTTATTCTTGGTTATAATATCATAACTCAAAGATACAATCCTGATCTCGTTAAGGATGAGCCTCTCAAACATTGTCACAAGCCTGTTGACAGTGTGAGGTAGTCTAGATGGACAGCATGTAAACCTTTGAGTATTGTAGGGGACAGTGTGGCACATAAGACAGCCTTAGGTTGATAGCAAGGCTGGAAGTTGCAGTCATAAAGGGCAGCATGATAATGAATGAGATCATGGACATGGGCAGTATCATGATGAATGAGATCATGAGCATGAACATGGGCAGCATCATGATAGATGAGATCATGGGCAGCATGATGTATGAGATCATGGGCAGCATGATAGATGAGATCATGGGTAGCATGATGAATGGGTAGCATGATGTATGAGATCATGGACGACATGATGTATGGGCAGCATAGTGATGCATGATGCAGCATGATGGTACTACACGGTAAGGTGTAGAAAATGGACGAGATGCAGCACTATGATGGGTGAAGGAGTCACCTCAGAGAATCAGTTGAAGCAATATGTCTTCAACTGATCTTTGTCGATATCAAAAGTCAAAGTGTTGACTTCTATTGTAAATGTACTATCTCTCTCTCTCTCTCTCTCTTTCTCTGCTGAACTTTGAAGAACATAAAAGAAGAATTGATCAAGGGTTTCCCCA